>ML259799.1:0-37217 GCA_005239495.1 Nicotiana undulata | reverse complement strand
TATATATATATATATATATATATATATACACATACATAAGCATTTTCATTGAGTTGGGATCGTGCGATGGTGAATTGAGAAACGAAACTGAGTACTAGAATGTGAATAATTGAGATAACAAAATAAGGAAATTCAGATAATGAGAAAGAAAACAAGTGATACATATGATCAGCTTACAAAGAAAGGCTATGTTTGAGACTAGTTACCTGTTTGTTGATTTCATGTCCATATACTTGCTGTATTTTCTCACATGATTTATTGCTCGGCGTGTACTTTACTTTATTATGTACTGGACCTTAGTAAGTATATATTCTACCTCTCGTCACTACTCTTTACGAGTTTAGACGGGATACTCACTGGGTACATATTTGTTTATATGTACTCATGCTGCACTTTCTTTTCTTTTCTGCACTTGATTGTGCAGGTGTTGAGGCTGGTCCGTCTGGTCGTCCGTCTACTGATAGATACTGATCGCGGTGTCGTTCCATACGGTGAGCTGTCTTCTTGGCGTCATCCTGACAGCACCTCTGGAGCCTTCTAGTTTCATTTTGCTCAGTCTTTTGTTCCAGACTGCGGCTTGTATTTTTGTATATATATATATATTTCAGTTGTTGTATCTATGTAGCCGCCCATTGACACTGTGAAACTAGTCCTAGCACACACTTGTTGTAGTTATATTGGGTTTCGGGGTTGTACATATTTGGCCTAGCTGCGGTTCAGCTCGTATCTACGGCCTGACCTCATATCGCTATTATATTCCGCATTATAATTGTTTTAAATTGTAAATAACTGGAATATCGAGTTCTGGGGGAGTATCTCCTAAGGATTCATATGTCGGCTTGCCTAACCTCGCCGTTAGGTGCCATCATGACCTGAACCAGGTTTTGGGTCGTGACACCTATCTTTAATTGAAATTATTATTATCTCATCCTATAATAGTTTAGTTTTAATTGGAGTTATGATTATTTTCTTTTGTTTATCCTTAATTGAATTGTTGAATATCCATCATAATTGTTGTCGCACCCCCTTTTCCTCGTGAAATCGGGTTTCGACATTTCTAGGACAACTTCTTTTTTTGGGATTGAATAAGGAATTGAAAGAGTCGCCACCTAACGGATTAAGGTGCGTTAGGGCACCTAGAGCAATTAACTCATATAACCAGTTTGCATCACCAGAGATTGGGTAAGGGCTCAAATTACCTCGAGGGGAAGGTGTTAGGCACCCCTCAAGGTCCATAACGGTTGAGACTTAAATTAAGAGAATTAGTCTAAAAGGGGAAGAAAACAATTTGGACAATACAAATTACTTTAAACATGATTATAAGGGGGGTCCTAAGTTTTTTAGCCTATAGGATCATTCCATACAATACTTTGTAACTCCCTCAAGTTGGGTGTTACTCATAGCATTAGCGAACGGGCTATCATCTCCTTACTACCCAATTACTATCTTTAAGTTGTTACCTAAGTGTTCTAATTGTTTCTAGCTCGTTCCTTATGCGTGCACTACCCGTCCCTTATGTCACGACCCAAAACCTATGGGTTGTGATGGCGCCGGACACCACTGTCGGGCAAGCCAATTCCTTAATTTGTACAAATACCTTCCTGTTTAAAAATATCGAAATCGTTGCCTTTATTGCATTTCACAATCAAATAAATAAACTGTTGTAGATTTAAATATGACGAAAAGTGCCTTTAATTCAATAAAACAAGACTCAACACATCCCCAGAACCCGGTGACACAAGTACATGAGCAGTTTCTAAGAATTTATTCAATTATACAACTATTGTCCGAGGAATAAATGGGACAAAGGCAACAAAGATACAAGTAAATATATGGAAAGAAGGAGACTCTGTCAACTGCGGAACGCCTCCGGATGAATGCAGCCCGAGTAAGTCTCCGAATCAACTTCTGAACTATGAAGGTACCTGTGCAACAAAATGCACAGAAAGTGTAGCATGAGTACATATACATATATGTACCCAGTGAGTATCCCGTCTAAACTCGAAGAAGTAGTGACGAGAGGTCGACTAGATACTCACTAAGGTCCAGCAACCTAATATAAAATTAGATATGGCTAAAGCAATAGGCATGCGAAGCAGTAAACAGAAATTTCATAAACACATAATGTAATACGAGTAAGAACCCTAAGTACCTATTTCTCTTATTAAACAATACCTGTCAATCCAGTCTTATGTGATCCAGACTCAAGTATACATATACCGACACGGACAAGACAACCGGCCGGAGTCATAAGGTAGGTCATAAGGACTGAGGTCATAAGCTTCCCACGATCGCGAATCATACCTGCGACTCGTGTGCTGACTCGATAGTAATAAGATCCCCACGATCGCGCATCATGCCTGCGACACGTGTGTGTTCAATCGATAGTAATAAGCTCCCCAATCGCGCATCATGCATGCGACTCGTGTGCTGACTCGATAATCAATATGTATAAGCTTACCCACGATCGCGCATCCAATCCATGACTCGTGTGCTGACTCGATAATAATAGTATTCATATATAGGTACCTATGGGTACCGACTCAACCGTGAACTCAACAGGATTGTGTCAATATCATATCACTGATAGCCAATTAGGATTTACATCATCATATTTCACCTCTTTCATGTCATTTCAACAATAAACACAATTTATAATACATACAATGGTCCAAATAAGGCACATAATGGCATGCTCGTGAGTCCTACGGCTACCCGACATAGCAATATAGTCGCCACGTACGGACTCTCGTCACGTGGTACGTACGCGGCCCCCACAACATGTACACATAGCAAACAAGGAACCTATAGGGACATTTCCCCCTTACAAGTTTTGAAAGGAGACTCACCTCGACGAAATCACCCCTCGGATCAAGGATCGGATCAAGGATGCGCCCGAATCTCCGAAATCAACTCTTGACGGCTCGAAACTAGCCAAATATAGAATAATCGAATCATTTTAAGTTCAAAGAAGGAGAATTAACAAGGAAATACAAAAATTAGGTGTTCTTGAAGAAACTTTGAATTTCGACCCCGGGACCACTGGTTCGGATTTCGAAAATTCTTGAAGGATTAAATTACCCGAAGCCTTACTAATTAAATTATACAATTTACTTCAAAAATTCATGCTCAAATCGTGGCAAAAGATCACATTTTCTAAATTCTAGGTTTGTTAGCAAATTCCCACATTTTTTCCCCAATTTTCATATCAAATCTATGTAATGAATCTTTTATTTAACTTGAAAATAAGTAGAAACAACTTACCTTTGATGCTTGATGAAATCCCCCTTGAAATGCTCTCCAAAATCATCCAAGCCAAATGAAAGAAATGAAGAAAATGGGCCAAATTCGTGTTTAAAGAATCTGCCCATGCTTCACCGGGTTGTACCTTGCACTTGTACTGTACAGGTTGTACATCCTATTAAAATTTTCCCTTGTTGGACACTTTCTTTTAAAACACCCATAACTTCTTGTAGAAATATCCAAATAACAAACGATTTTAAGGTTTAAAAATTTGACTCGAAAATCTTTAATTTAAAAGGTTGTACACCATATAAATCCTTATATATCTCGAGATATGAGCTTCTAAAGTCAGCTCCAGGCATCAAAAAATTCTTGCGAAAACTGCTCCACCAGTCTTCTTCAATCGGTCATAACATTTTGCAAAAAACTCCAAATGACAAATGTTTTAATGTTCTGAAAACTAAACTTCAAGATATACAACTTTTATGTTTTGAAAATTTTCAGATTCCTTATAGATGCCTATATATAAGCTTCCAAAGTTAGCTCATCGACGCACAATTTGCTATCCAAAAATGCACCAGAAAATTTCTGCAATTATTTTCCTTCTTTTTCGTCCGAAATTCATTCTGTTAACCTTCCAAAATCCACCCGAGGCCCTCGTGACCTGAACCAATTATACCAACATGTCTCAAAACATGATACGAACTCGCTCGAGGCCTCAAATCATATCAAACAATGTAGAAATCATGAATCTCTCTCCAATCCAAATCTTTAAGAACTTAGAATTTCAAACTTCTACATCCGACGCCGAAGCCTATCAAATCACGTCCGATTGACCCCAAAAATCTTTGCAAGCAAGTCATATTTGACATTACGGACCTGATCCAACTTTCAGAACTTCAATCCGACACCGATATCAAAAGGTNAATGACCTCCGGACATCCGAATTCACTTCCGATCGCGCTCCCAACTCCAGAATCACAATACAGAGCTATTCCCAGACTCGGAATCCCAAACGGACATCAATATCATTGAAATTAGCTTCAAGCCAAACTTAGGAAATTTCTTCAAAAATGCTGACTTCCACAATATACACTGAAACGCTCTCGAGTTATCCAAATCCTTATCCGGACATATGCCCAAGTCCAAAATCACCATACGAATATGCTGGAACCTTCGGATCCTGATTCCGAGGCCGTTTACTCAAAATTCCAGTCTTACTCAATTTCTTCAACTTAAGGCTTCTGAAATGAGAATTTTCCTTTCAATTTAACTCCGAACCTCCTGAATTTCAACTCTGACCATACATACAAGTCACAATACCCGAAATGAAGTTGTTCATGACTTCTAACTACTGAACGACGTGCTGGATCTCAAAACGACCGGTCGGGTCGTTACATTCTCCCCTACTTAAACAGACGTTCGTCCTCGAACGTACCAAGATATGCCCCAGAATTATCTGAAATCACTGACCAACACCACGTGCACCTCCCCGTGCTCACATAGACCATTTGAACATATTAACTTGATAAAATATGAAGATATTCCATTTTGTTTCCATATATTAAACTCAGACCAAAGTTCCAACACTTGAAATTCTCTGTCATGCCTGATTCTAATATGTGCGCACCGTATCAACTACCACACGAGGAATCAGAACACAACTACGTATCCTTGCTGAATCAGCACCATACACCGCATAATCCATCATCTGACCACAATAACGCTCCATGAACCTTAACAGCCAGAATTCTACGAATTTGATACTCTCAATGCACTTTATAAGATACACACATACATCCTGCTATAATGCTGACGATACCACCACAACGGAGGAAATATGTAGAAATTCCTAACCAACTGCAGAGTTAAATAAACATCGAAATCCTTTCTCCTGACTAAGATCGTCATCTCATTTCAACCAATGATGGTGATTGTCCTGTAATATACTTGCATAGTCTTATCACACCGATCCCAGATTTATAAATTTCGTCTTACCCAGTATGAACTGCTAAGACAACCAATCACCCCAAACACGGCCATTAGCCTCACACGATGCCACAATTCGAACACGACACATAAATAAATGACTCCGGTAGGGACTACACAACTCGCGCAACTAATATGAACTTTCCTAGGAAAATTATGAAGTAAAACACAAGAAAATAAATACAGGAGCCTTGCTCTATATCACACTGCTCCGATCCAAATAACATACCCATGGCGGCGTGCCACCCGATCCCATCATAAGAATTACATAAGGAAATACACACGGAGCTGAATTGCTCACTATTACAAATCACTGAATATCGGTAAGAAGCACGTTAAGTGCATAATACCATTCTGGGGAGACTGATAGAGTAATATGCTACAAAACACCAGCACGACTGATGTGCGATATACAATCTAGATCTCATGAGCCATCCTGCTCACATAACCTTATCACTACGCGGAACCTCAACACATAAGAAATTATCAAGCCGTTTCACAACTCACACGGTACAATCACAATATCACATGAATTTGACGAAGACAGGACAACACCTGATACCCCAATACCCCTCCTTGAGGAGCGCCATACTGAAATAAACACATCTGACTCGCATGAAGCCCATAATTTGCTTAAATCCATTCATTCACTTCAAGTCGATTCTGATCGCACTGAACTAGGCTGATAGCCTTACTTGTGTCCATAATACCCCAATTCCTCTTATAATACACAAGAATAACAATCATAGCCGACACAAACACCCCACAATCAACTATCAACTGAACCAAACGCCTTCCAGGCATAAATTCTCAATTAAGCAATATTACACTCCTTTATACTTGGTCTAATTCTTCAACCAATTAGGTGACTACATGCCACACTTATTCAATATTCCCACGGTCATGCTCTCACGACCTTCCATACAAGGCAACAAGTCTGCACATCCTTACTTCTGATCCCACAAATGCTGCAAGAAAAATCAAGAACCCATTACCAGGATACAAAGCCTCTTTCCTCAAACACCAATCTCAGGTGACACAGAAGACAATACCAGCTTACTCTAAACATTCAAATAATTTTCCCTTGCTCCTCCGAGCTCATGACATCCTTGTTAAAGCCGCACACCAATCTCAATTCTTACTTCCAATTACATACCGGTTTTTGCACATAACATGCCAATATTATTAGGGTGAACACTTCATTACCTAGGAACCCTTTTTACTAACTTCAATTCATGAGAACCATAACAACTCACAAGTGAGCTCTCACAATCACAATACATGCAATTCCTTAAGCAGTGGTCTGAACCATCATAACACCTCCAGGACCCGCCTACACCTGACAGTCCATAGCACTTGAATGCTTCCAAGTGAAGTCTATTACGACAGCCGATAAGCCCCGCACACATTTTCACAAACCATACAAATACTCAATCACGCCGAAGAAACTGATCACTGCCGTACTTGTTCCATTTCAACCATGGCTAACCAACCTATCTTCTTTTAATCATCTTTAATTGCCTCAAAGGTAATAGTAACTTCCTTCAACTCATAGCAGCTCAACCCTCACTCATCCCTAGTGACATTGATTCACGAGACCATGTTGCCTAAATTCTGCAACCCGTCTCACAACCTCCTGATAATCTTTCTACAACCCGGATTCTATTTCCATCACTCCTCTGATACTATCCAGCGTGCTGAAATAACATAAACCACTCCAACCATAATCCTTCCTCTTAGAGATTATACTGTAAAAGCTCAATTATTAATTATATTGCTGCCTGAAACCCTTTAAAACTGCATTCTCTAACTTTCGAAATCATTAGGACCACCACTGAGAGTCACCTACTCTGATTGGCCTCGATTACAATCAACTCCAAGGATCTCCTAGCACATGAACACCCTTTCAGCGAAGCACGTGGCTGAGTCGCTACCCTTACTACTTGCCTATGCCTTAAGCACGAATTCTTAATTTTTCCCAAAGCCTAGCCCTGGTTCAATAGGACAAACTTCGCACTCATTTATCGAATGCCATGCTCAATTACCGCTTTACTCCTTTCCCTTAGCTGTAACAACTTACAAATATGCTGACAATCCTCAACTCCATGAGGCACAACCCAACTGCAGGTGGTGGGACTGCCCCACTTTAGTTAACCTTATTCCTTTAAGCACTACCCAACTTCCTTTCCTTACGCCTGGCCTTTTTGAAATGGAACCACCACCTATCACTTTTCACATATCTTCATTCATCGTGTGCTTCTCAATTGCGTCCTCAATTCAACGTCCTTATCTGTAGCTCTTTGAGCAAGCAAATCACCACAACTTCGAACTCTCCGAAGATCATCTTTCTCGAGTTGCCTTCATTAGAGGTAACTGTTCAATTCTGAACCACTACACACCACGATCTCTGACAACTGCTTCTTCAGCACCGCTTCACAACACTCTAACCCCATGCAACCGAAGAGCTATAACACTGGCGAATTTAACATATCCTATTCGATCAAAGAACGATACCACAACACAGGTGAATACTACACCTTGCTCGATAGAACCAAGCTTACTACTTTATCAATCCGAACAGGACCGTTCATAGTCCAAGTGCCTTTCCTCCGCCGGAACTAAAATAATGAAATCTCGAAACCACGCCTTGAGAAGGNCTTTCCTCCGCCGGAACTAAAATACTGAAATCTCGAAACCACGCCCTGAGAAGACCTCCCTTCAAGTCATTCATTGCCCCTACATATGGGCAAGTATCCTACCATCCTATCAACACCGCGCGATATCCAATCGTAAGCATCATAACAACCTGATCATAGCCTCAAAGTCCTCAGAAACACAATTATTGAGCTGAAACAACATATTATTCTCCTGTAGGGCAACAACAACAGCCCCAACCAACTGCACATGGAAAACATCTCGCACCATATCCGTAGCACCATTTCAATTCCTCAAATTCTCGAATCATAGCAAGAGCTTCGCGACGTATAAGATTGAGTAGGAAGAAACATAGGCATAAGCCTTAATGGAATCAAATCGCAAGATGAGGAATCAAGAAGGGAAGTACTCCTACAACCTTGTAGCCTCTCGAAGATAACTACAGACGTCTCCGTACCGATCCACAAGACTCTACTAGACTTGCTCATGAATCGTGAAACCTAAGGGAACCTAGTGCTCTGATACCACGTTGTCACGACCCAAAACCTATGGGTTGTGATGGCACCGGACACCACTGTCGGGCAAGCCAATTCCTTAATTCGTACAAATACCTTCCTGTTTAAAAATTTCGAAATCGTTGCCTTTATTGCATTTCAAAATAAAATAAAAAAATTGTTGTAGATTTAAATACGACGGAAGGTGCCTTTAATTCAATAAAGCAAGACTCAACACATCCCCAGAACCCGCTGACATAAGTACATGAGCTGTTTCTAAGAATTTATACAATTATACAACTATTGTCCGAGGAATAAATGGGACAAAGGCAACAAAGATAAAAGTAAAGATAAGGAAAGAATGAGACTCTGTCAACTGCGGAACGCCTCTGGATGAATGCAGCCCGAGTAAGTCTCTGAATCAACTTCTGAACTATGAAGGTACCTGTGCAACAAAATGCACAGAAAGTGTAGCATGAGTACATATACATATATGTATCTAGTGAGTATCCTATCTAAACTCGAAGAAGTAGTGACGAGAGGTCGACTAGATACTCACTAAGGTCCAGCAACCTAATATAAAATGAGATATGGCTAAAGCGATAAGCATGCGAAGCAGTAAACACCAAGTTCATAAACACATAATGTAATACGAGTAAGAACCCCAAGTACCTATTTCTCTTATTAAACAATACATGACAATCCAGTCTTATGTGATCCAGACTCAGGTGTACATATACCGACACAGACAAGACAACCGGCCGGAGTCATAAGGTAGGTCATAAGGACTGAGGTCATAAGCTTCCCACGATCGCGAATCATACCTGCGACTCGTGTGCTGACTCGATAGTAATAAGCTACCCACGATCGCGCATCATGCCTGCGACTCGTGTGCTGACTCGATAGTTATAAGCTCCCCACGATCGCGCATTATGCCTACGACTCGTGTGCTGACTCGATAATAATAGTATTCATATATAGGTACCTACGTGTACTGACTCAACCGTGAACTCAATAGGATTGTGTCAATATCATATCACTGATAGCCAATTAGGATTTGCATCATCATATTTCACCTCTTTCATGTCATTTCAACAATAAACACAATTTATAATACATACAATGGTCCAAATAAGGCACATAATGGCATGCTCGTGAGTGCTACGACTACCCGACATAACAATATAGCCACCACGTACGTACTCTCGTCACGTGGTACGTACGCGGACCCCACAACATGTACACATAGAAAACAAGGAACCTATGGGGACATTTCCCCCTTACAAGTTTGAAAGGAGACTCACTTCGACAAAATCACCCCTCGGATCAAGGATCAGATCAAGGATGCGCCCGAATCTCCGAAATCGACTCTCGACGGCTTGCAACTAGCCAAATATAGAATAATCGAATCATTTTAAGTTCAAAGAAGGAGAATTAACAAGGAAATCCAAAAATTAGGTGTTCTTGAAGAAACTTGGAATTTCGACCCCGGGCCCACTCGTTCGGATTTCGAAAATTCTTGTAGGATTAAATTACCCGAAGCCTTACTAATTAAATTATACAATTTACTTCAAAAATTCATGTTCAAATCGTGGAAAAAGATCACATTTTCCAAATTCTAGTTTCTTAGCAAATTCCCACATTTTCCCCAATTTTCAAATCAAATCTATGTAATAAATCTTGTATTTAACTTGAAAATAAGTAGAAACAACTTACCTTTGATGCTTGATGAAATCCCCCTTGAAATGCTCCCGAAAAAATCCAAGCCAAATGAAAGAAATGAAGAAAATGGGCCAAATTCGTGTTTAAAGAATCTGCCCATGCTTCACCGGGTTGTACCTTGCACTTGTCCTGTACAGGTTGTACATCCTATTAAACTTTTCCCTTGTTGGACACCTTCTGTTAATACACCCATAACTTCTTGTAGAAATATCCAAATAACAAACGGTTTGAATGTTTACAAACTAGACTCTAAGATCTTTAATTTGATAGGTTGTACACCATATAACTACTTAGATATCCCGAGATATGAGCTTCTAAAGTCATTTCCAGGCATCAGAAAATTCTTACGAAAACGGCTCCACCAGTCTTCTTCAATTGGTCATAACGTTTTGCAAAAAACTCCAAATGACAAATGGTTTAATGTTATGAAAACTAGACGTCAAGATCTACAACTTTCCTGTTTTGAAAATGTTCATATTCCTTATAGATTCGTATATATACGCTTCCAAAGTTAGCTACTCGACGCACAATTTGCTGTCAAAAAATGCACCAGAAAATTTCTGCAATTTTTTTCCTTCCTTTTCGTCCGAAATTCATTCCGTTATCCTTACAAAATCCACCAGAGGCCCTCGGGACCTGAACCAGTTATACCAACATGTCCCAATACATGATACGAACTCACTCGAGGCCTCAAATCACATCAAACAATGTCGAAATCATGAATCGCTCTCCAATCCAAATCTTTAAGAACTTATAATTTCAAACTTCTACATCCGACGCCGAAACCTATCAAATCACGTCCGATTGACCCCAAATTTTGCACACAATTCATATTCGACATTACGGACCTGCTCCAACTTTCGGAACTTTAATCCGACTCCGATATCAAAAAGGTAAACTCTCGGTCAAACTTCTCAAAAACCTTCAAATTTCTATCTTTAGCTAAATGACTTCAAAATGACCTCAGGACATCTGAATTCACTTCCGATCGCGCTCCCAACTCCAGAATCACAATATGGAGCTATTCCCAGACTCAGAATCCCAAACGGACATCAATATCATTAAAATGCGCTTCAAGCCAAACTTAGGAAATTTCTTCAAAAATGCTGACTTCCACAATATACACTGAAACGCTCTCGAGTTATCCAAATCTTGATCTAGACATACGCCCAAGTCTGAAATCACCATATGAATCTGCTGGAACCTTCGGATCCTAATTTCGAGGTCGTTTACTCAAAATTCCAGTCTTACTCAATTTCTTCAACTTAAGGCTTCTGAAATGAGAATTTTCCTTAAATTTAACTCCGAACCTCCTGAATTTCAACTCTGACCATACATACAAGTCACAATACCCGAAATGAAGTTGTTCATGACTCCTAACTACTGAACGACATGCTGAATATCAAAACGACCGGTCGGGTCGTTACACCTTACCTATGGCCCTGGAGGTATTAGGACCTCTATTCGGGATGGTTCTAGACCAATCTATGTTATTTAAAAATGTGAAATCTAGGCGATAAACAAAACAAATAGGACTTTCAAATAAAGAGAAAGAATGGGCTTACATTAACCTTCATACATAGGCAACAAAAGTACACAATTGAATCAACAAACTTTGTTAAATTTAGAATCCTATAGGCAAGATATCTAAGTGAGCAAAAACAGAATGCAAAGACACTTTTGTTAAGGCGAGCATTGGGACCTATTTGTTTACCAACTAATTTTATTCATTATGAATCTGGGCACTTCAGGCATCGATATTTCACAATTTTAAACACAGAATCATTATTAGGTCTTGCAGATATATTGCCTAAGTGATTGACAATATCGATTGAATTCAGAATCGACCAACAGGATCCTTTAGGCATGATTTCTACGAGATTATTAATTATAGACATATAAACATGTTTTCTGAGTGTAGTACTTATTTTTACTCATAAAGATAGTTGTTTTTCCTTTTTAAATCTTATAGGCATGCTTTCTAATTGTTGAACTGATTTAAACCCTATAGGAAGAATTTCTAAGTTTGAAACGGATTTCAACCCCTATAGGCATAATATTTATTAGCTTTAAATCATATATGCATCATTTATATGTTGAAACTGAATTTTTGTCCTATAGGGATAATGTCTATTAACCGTATGTGGACATAAATTAAATAGATTGCTAGGAAGGATAATTAACTCAGACAACAGTGACCTATAGGCATGGTCACTAATGGACATTTGGTTGAAAACATGTGTAGATCCTATGAACAGGATTTCTAATGCAGGATTGAACGAAAATTCTTATAAGTAGGATCTCTAGCATGAAAATGTGAAACACAGAATCAAAATAATCAGGAAAATCCTATAGGCTGGATTTCTACCCAGTTTTAACAAAAAATATAAGAACCCCCCCCCCCCCAGCCTTACTAATTAAACCAAAATCTGTTATTACAGAGATTATTACATCCTAGAATACCAAATGAATTACATAAAGGTAATGATTACACTATAGGGAGCCTTCATAGGCCCAATCTAAACCTGGGAACCAGGCCTTCCAACATAACAACTTTGGAGTATAGCAATGATCTATCCATGGCACATTAAGAATAAGGTTTCCAGTGTGTCAATGTTCCCAAGGGCCTCAGGAACCCAAGTCAATTCTCACACAAAAACCAAATTCATAAGGTAGTTCACAAAAAGATTGGAAAACCAACCCCAGTGTGTCAGAGTTCAAAGGAGTCTCAAGGACCCTAGGCAGTGCTCACACTTGGGTGGTGGAGAACCTTAAGAACTAGGAGTAGGAATTTTAAAACCAGTACATAAAGGAAAAGGGGCAGATTTCAAAATAGTTCAACTTCAGAAGAAAATTAAGAACACAGAGTTACAGGAAGAACTGCACAAAGAAGCAAACAATGTTCATGTTCAACACATAGTTAAAACAAATTGACATCTGATTAAGCTAAATACTTATGCTAGTATTTAAAATAGTCATGGATTAAACACAAAAGCAATTCGGCAGAAGCATTTGAATTAAACAGACAGGACATATGAGTTAAGCAACAAACATATTTTGGTTACATGCTTATGGTATCTTGCAAAGTTCTGAACAAGAAATAGACTAAACCTGAAACTAACTTAGGAAAGGATTCACACTATTTGAAGAACTTAGTCTTAAGTTAACAGTATCATCAAATTGTCATATAAAGGGCAGAATCAAGCTATGAATTGAAACATGCTAGTCAAACAAAGCATAGTTAATGGAATTGCAATGGTTAGGGCATACAAGTTGAGAAGAAAAAAAAGTAAAGGAGCAATAACAGTTAAATTCTGGAGTAATTTATCCTTGTCTTTCAGTCGGTCAAATAATAACCACTTAGTATAGAAAACAGAACAAAGATAAATTAAGTTTTTTTGTGAGAGTAACAAGATTTGAGTCTGTCCTAAAGCGAATGAGAAAAGGGTTTAAATAGTACTCAATGAGGTAGACAAATAAGGTAATGAACCAGTCTAACACAAATAAGGCATAGGGATAACTTCAAAATCAATTAGAGTCAGCTTCAATCAATTAACAGGACATAATAACATAAAACCAGACTAGTACCAGTTAATTTAGGGAAAGCATTACATGAAATCAATTAAAAGTCAAGTACCAGATCGAATAAGGTAAAGAAATAATTCCAGGAATAATTTGAAGTCGGCTTCAATCAATAACCGAGCATAATAATATACAATCATGTCAGTACTATTCAGGTTAAGGAAAGTGTTATACAGAGTTAATAAAATAGCCAAGAAGTCGGATAAAATAGGGTAGGGATTAATGAGAACAGGTAAATCGAACCAAATAAGGAAGTAAAGATTTCAAAGTCTTGATTTTTGGGGCAAATACAATTAGTCAATAATTAACGGCAAGAATCAGAGACAGAAAAATAGAAACATTAAAGAAAAAATAATTAGATATCGAAAAACCCTAAATTCTAATATAAGTAAAAATAAGCAGAAATTAGTGTAAGTAAAAATCAGTCAAAAATAAATAACGAAAAACATTTTTTGCGAAAATTTGTTAAAATCAAAACCCTAATTTTAGGGTAAATAAGATGGTTAAGAAATAGTGAAGAAACTATAAACATAGAGATAGAAGTACTGAACATTAAAGGAAAAATACTAAAACAAAACATAGAAATCGCTTCAGATCTAGAGAGATGTGAACCCTACTTTTTTAGTAAGTGAAAGATTGAACCAAAAAATATATAGACAAGCTAAAAATAACATTAATGCGAACCAGAATGAACCAAAATCTGGTTTGAACCAGAGATCCAAAATTGTAACTACTCGACTGGTCATTTTGCGTTTTAGACCCCTCTACCCCTAAATGAGACTTACCGTAGTTGCTTTTACTGATTAATGACTTGCGGGAACGAGTGGTTCGAGGTTTGGAGGAGTTTGGATGGATTTGGAACACTTAGTTCCTTAAGGTTTGCCTTTAATGCCAAGTTTGACTTTTGTCAACGATTTTAGTAAACGACCTAGGAATCGAGATTCAAAGGTTTCGGTAGGTTCGTATGATGATTTCAGACTTGGGTGTATGTTCAGAATGGGTTTTGGATGAACCGGAAGCATTTCAGCGCCTAATAGTGAAATACGAATTTCCTTAAGTTCAAATTGAGGTTTGGAACGTGTTTTTGTGTTATCGCAGTCCAAACAGAATTTCAAGACCGGGAATAGTTCCATTATGTCATTTATGACGTGATTGCAAAATTTGGTGTCATTCCGAGTAGTATAGGTAGGTCGGCGTAATGAAAGCGAGTTCAAGAACTTAAAGTTCTTAAGTTTGATCAAATAGGTCTTGGGGTATGATTTTCAAATTTAGCATTGTTTCAGACGTTTTGAAGGCTCGAGCGAGTCTGTATTATAATTTAGAACTTGTTGGTATATTTATACGGGGTCTCGGGTGGGCCCAGATGCCTTTCGGACATCGAGCGAGGCAAGTACCAGCCTTAAAAGGCTGCTGGTGCACCAGATCTGGTGCGACCGCAGGTGCGAGACCACTTTTGCAGTCCAAGCCTCGCAGGTGCGACCCCAGGAGGTGTTGCCCTGTTTTGCAGGTGCAGATCATTTTTCGCAAAAGCGGAGCCGCAGGTGCGGACTCCGCTCCGCAGGTGCGAAGCCAGGCCCCCTTCCCCTTCTCCGTCGATGCGAGACCGTAGGTGTGTCCTTCGAGACGCAGGTGCGAAAAACCTGTAGGCAGTGAGGTTGTTTTAAATACGGGACTTAGCCATTTTTGAACACTTTTCTTCATCTTTGGGCGATTTTGAGAGCATGCAAGGAAGGTATTCGACCTAAGTACTGTAAGGTAAGTAATTCCTACTATAAATTTAGTTTAATAGTTGAATTCTTAGGTAGATTAACACATTAAACTAGTAGAAATCATGGGATTAGAGTAAAACCTAGGGTTGTGATGAAAATGGAAATTTACCAAGAAATTTAGCATGAAATCATACAAATATAATATTGATCCTTAGGTTATGGGGGATTGTTTCCTTATAAAATTTCCGGAATCCGAGCATGTGGGCCCGGGGGTGTATTTTGGGATTTTGTCATTTAGGTTGAAGTAACAATTTAAATAGGGGAAGTTCAGACTTTTGAGCATAGATTTATTTATTTATGTAATATTTGACTAGTTCCGAATCCTTGGGCGTCGAATTCGGAGTTTCGGGCGCGTTCTTGATCCGGAAAGTAGACTTGACACGAGGTAAATCTCCTTTCTAACCTTGTAAGAGGGAATTTTCCCATAGGTAAATATAAATAATTGCATGTCTTTATTTGTGGAGGCTACGCACGCACGAAGTGACGAGAGTCCATGCGTAGATACTATTATGCTATGTCAGGGAGTTTAGGATTCACAAGCATGCCTTATGTGCTGTATCTATAATCTTAAACGTTAATTTAGATTGTCTCATATCCTTGAATTTATTATGTGAACATCTAGGAAGATATAATCTGAACTTTATATTGAATCCTTCTCTGTAAGTATGTTTCTACTGAGTTCCCCGATTCTTGTTAATTATGTGTATATATATTGTTACACCCCATGTTTTCGTACGTGAGAGTACGTTGTAAGTCAATTGATGTAAGCACTGAAATGAGATCATATTTGAAAGTACATAAAGTAAGTTAATCATGTTACCTTGGAGGTTACAAATATTTAAGATCATGAATAACGAGTACCAAGAGGGTTGGAGAGCTTAGAAGCTAAACCAATTGAAAAAAATAAGTTTCGTCGAAAGTCAACGAGTTTGGATTGTTATAACATGTACTTTAGGGTGAGACTATGTTTTATTACATGATAAAGAGGTTATTCTATGAGTTAATTTTTATCGTATGATAGTTGTGTTCTACTTTTTGAAGTCAAGAAAGTTGTGGAACAAAAGTTGGCAAAGGTCTTCACAAGTTACACTCATAATGTGCTGAAACTTAGGTCAAATGTAGCTGCTATTATCTCCCAATATACTTGAAATTATTGGATGAGATGCCAACCAAATTGAAGGTCTATGAGTCTAGTTTCTAATTTATTAAACCGTTCATGGATAAGACGTAGGAGTAGAGAGATATTTGAAGTTTCGCGAGACTGCGCAGACATCATAAGTGACAAGTAGGTGGATCACTAGAGCTTTTTGAGAAATACATTTCATGTGTTATATGAGACATATTATATACCAAATTGAAGGTCTTGTAATGTATATTCAAACTCTCTTAACTTTTCGTTCATACGACATCGGGATAAAAAGATATAATCGTCGGACGATGGACCAATCCTATGGTGTCAAGCTAGCACCTCTTTGACTTTTCCGAAGTTGATATAAATAAGTCTTAGGTCGGCTTTCTCTAAATTTTTCAGAAGATCACGACCATAGAACACCCATAAACATATCCTTAATCTCTCTTCTAGGTTTTCAAATAATATGATCATCCCGGGCATGAAATCGAGAAGCGATAACATCAAACCGATCCCTACGACGTAAGTGTCATTATACCGCCTCTCCTTTTTATTTGTAGTTAGAGTTTTGGAAGGTACTTCATAGTTAAGAAACATCTAATATCTGTATTTAAGTATTTAAATATCAAGGAAGGTTGATAATTGTCTTCCCTAATAGTTAGAACTCACGGGACGGTGATCGGAAGCCGTGAGTTCGAGTTATTTGACTTGCAGCGGACTGTTTTGTGTTGCTGTTGGGATGCGTGTTTTACTAATGTTTTCTGGAGTTTTGGAGGAGGAAGGGTATGGATAAACACCATATAGATTTAGGGTTGTGATCTGGTTTTTCATTGTAACATTTCTGAGTCGTTTGACACGACTACGGTGGTCGTCTTATGTATGAAGTGATTAGGTTGTGTGTGGACTGTTTTGGGAGGCAAAATATGATTTTGGTGATTTTTTTGACTTGTGTGAAGTCATATATATAGGGGAGGTGTTGTACGTTTCATCGTAAAATAGGCTGTGGTCGATACATAATAGTTATGACGCTTAAACAATAACGATAGTGTTGTTTCTCTTATTGTAGATTAAGGATTTGTGATATTTGCATAGCTTGAGGTTGGGAAGTATATACAAGGTATATGAGGCTATTCCTTTCTTTCTTTTGTATGACTCTGATTGTACATAATGCAATGAACGAGCACTCTACTCTTAGAAGCTAACAGTACTTACATTGTTTCCCTTCTTATAGAGAAATTGATGTTGAGGTTGCTTATTTTATTATTATGTTATCAATGTTGTTGGTACTTCCCTATTCTTATAAGATTATTGATGAAGAGTTAAACCTAATAATGTGTACAGAAAACATCGACCTTACGTCACTCTGAAAGGTTCAGAATATGATTCCATTGAGTCCTGCATGCATTGTATCTATACGTATCTATTTTACTCTACTTAGCTGCGCTATAGTCGGTCGGGTATGGAACCTATTGTGAAACCACTGATCAGTTGGGTTTACCAAGCTCCACGTGGCCGGGTACATTTTACCTAGCCTATTACGACCAGTTACGATATGATGATGATGATGCCCATAGAGGCAAATGTTTTAAAGGTTTATATATATATATGTATGTATCACGCATTTCATGTCAGTAGCCCTTAGAGGTACCCAGTTGTTACAGGTTGTATAATCTATATCCCCGTTTACATTATTGTTCTTACTTATGCTTTCCTGCCTTACATACTCAGTACTTTATTCGTACTGACTTCCTTTTTATTTGTGGATGCTGCAAGTCCTAATAGACAGGTAGACGCAGCTCCCAACCACAATAGGCTTTCTAGTTCAGCAGTTATAGGCGAGATCCCTTCTCCGGACTTGTCGTGGTCTTGGTATGCATTTTTGTTATAGATATTATGGGTATGTCGGGGCCCTGTTCCGACTATATTGCATCACTTATGCTCCTTTAGAGACTCATAGATAGGTGTCGACTCATGTATAGTTTGGTATGCCTTATTGGCTAATTTTTGTTGTATAGTCTTTCATGGCAGCGTTGTAGCTCGTACCTTTTATGTAGTTTCTTAGCAATCTTGTCATCCCATGTGATGTATGTTTATGATCCATATATACCATTTATATTGATCTCGTTATCCCTTAAATATAATAAAGGAGATTAGATAAAATGTACGTTGGTGCTCAGCAAATATGGACCGGGTGCCAGTCATGATGCTTCAGCTTGGGTCGTGACATATACGGGTACCCGCGTCGCATGTATGATACGCGAGCGGAGTAGCCCTACTACTATGTCAATTGCGTCGCATGTTCAATTCGTGAGCGGTGTAATAGATGCATATATGGTTCGAGCCGTTCGACTCTTCGGCAGTGCACATTTATTTTCGTGTCGTATCGGTCGTACGCTCACGGCATATTATGTGTTTGTTAGTTGTTTTGGTTGTTCTGTTAATATGTATCTGTTGAATATCATGAAAAAGGAAACTAGGTAAGTTATATGCTAGAGAACTTGACACGTAAGGGTATTTGTAAAGGCTATTTGATGCTCATGTCTACATTATTATTATTCATGACTGTTATTCCTGCTTAGTCTTACATTTAAAACATATTATTTTGACCCTAGAAAGTGTCACGTCGACCGCTCGTCATTACTTCTTCGAGATTAGACTGGATACTTACTGGGTACATATTGTTTATGTACTCATGCTACGCTTCTGTACTTAATTGTACAGGATCTGATGCAGGTGCATCTAGGTATCAGGCCGGAGCTCGTCCCTGAGATATACCTGGTTCAGACTTCACGGTGAGTTGCTCCTCTTGACAATCCTCAGTAGCACTACGGAGTCTTCTTTTGTTGTTTTCTGTCTATTCCTTTTCAGACAGTAGGATAGTCTATTACATCTTTTCTTTTACTCTACTAGTATGCATGTAGACTTGTGACACTAGTACCTGGCACACACGTTAGTGGACATTATTTTTGGGATGTAAAAATTAATTTATGACACTTATGGTTATTCTGTATAAAATTTGCCTAAGTTACTCGTTTTTTCCTGATGTCATAATTCAAACAAAGTAATTGATGGAAAATGTTTTTGGTAAATTAAATGTAACGCACTAGTAAATTGATGTTGGGTTGCCTAACAACGGTGTTGGGCGCCATCGCGACCTGGTTTAGGATTTGGGTCGTGACAAAAACCCTAACTGAAAGATACGAAAAATATTCGTATTAACAGGTATTGGGATGAACATAGATGGGAATAATACAAATATGAGAGATTTTGAATCAGATCTAGTTCGAGTCTCTTGAGATACACTTGTCATTTGATGTGAATAAGCTTAAGTAACATCAAAACCGGGTAGCAAGTAAAGAAGTAAAGCCAAATAAGGCAGGGAATCATGAGAGGATCCCATGAATCGAAGGGGAAATGGTGACGGCGGGTTAGGGTTTGAGAGGGGATTAGTGAGCAGATGAGAGGATTAGAGGACAGCGGGTGGGGGAAATTATTTAGGGTTTAGGGGTGTTTGATATAAGTAAAAGGGGTGAGTGATTTAGGGCCTTTGATCTTCTGAGATCAACGACCAGGATTAGAGTTCAATGGTCGGGAGGGTTATTTGGACAGTTATGGGTTTGGGGTAATTGGGTTAGGGTAGTGGGTACTGGGTAATTGGGCTGGTTAGTGTATTGGGCTGGGTAGGTCCGAAATTAATTAGAAAAGGGGCTATGTTTTAATACCCAATTAAACTAATAAAATAATTAATAAATGATAAAAATGCCATTTTTATATGAAAAATGATTTAAAATAATTACTTAATATAATAAAAAAATAAAAAGTCATTTTCTGTGTACATAATTTAATTATGCATATATGTGCTATTATTGCAATTATAGCCAAAAGATGCAAATATAATTATGCATAAAATTATTAAAGCTCAAATATGAATATAAATGATAAAAATTAAGTAATAAATTATTATAAAATTATTTTTGATGCAATTCGTAATTATTCAGATAATAAAATACCGGAATAAATTGATTGAAAACCCTTTAAAATTCAAAAAGAAATTATGGAAAAATATTGGTTGATGCTCGTGCACTATTTTGAATGTATATATGTATTTCAAAAAATATATATGAGAAAATTGGGTATCAACACCTGCATCTCTTTACCCGGGTAGGATGAAACAGTTGTCGGGTAAAGATATGATGGCCAATTTTGACCGAATAGGGGGATTAGTGAGATATAGGCCACACTCCAGTTTCTGAGCTGCCTACATATCCATGGTTTTAGAGGAATCAGTTCGTGTGTAGTTCTGGATACGCCAGTGGAATAAACCGATGGAGTTGTTACCACGACAGACAAAAGGTTTCGAGTAGGATAAAACGGTTATGGTGAGCGGTCAGGTTTAAAATAATTTGATGGAACTAGAATGAGATCTCTCCCATTGGGATAATGGTTACTTACCAGGTTACCTACAAATCTACAAAAGATATACTGCGAGCATATATGTATAAATTTTGTGTAAATTTAGACATGATGCAAATTCCATTTAGACCATGAAGACTGTCCTAGAACAGTGAGGATGACGCCCTTGGACCATGACGTCCCGGGGCATGATATGCAGTATGGTATTCACAAGCCATGAAATGATGTTCTTATGCCATGAAAATGGTGCATCCGAACCATGACGCCTTTGAATAATGATGTGCAAGTTTAAGAAATCCTCAAGCCATGACATGATGTCTTCTGGCTATGAGGATTGTTCCTTCAGACTATGACGCTTTCGGACAAGTTGGCTATATTTCAGCCCATGAGGTGCAGATACATGATGCTAGAGGCAGCAAGACAGAGTTTAGTCTTGTGTGAAGTTGTGGGAAGAGCTTAACACGATGCAAGAGAGACAGTGCTTAGTCTCGTGCGAGATTTAGGACAGTGCTTAGTCACATGTATAGAGAAGGCAGTGCTTAGCCTTATGCAAGTATTTGAGACAAGGATTAGTCTCATGCAGGATTGAGACAAGTCTTAGTCTCATACAAAGAGATGGCAGTGCTTAGACTTATGCAAATGGGGAAGCAGGGCTTAGCCTCATGCAATGATTGAGATAGAGCTTAGTCTCATGCAAAGAGAAGGCAGTGCTTAGCCTTATGCAAATGGGGAGACAGGTATTTGCCACATGCAAGGATAGAGACAGATCTTAGTCTCATGCAAAGAGAAGGTAGTGCTTATCCATATGAAAATATGGAGGCATGGTTATTCTCATGATAGGTCGAGCGTAGTTCAATTTACATCATATAGACAAACATAAATGGATTACATATAGTATCTTTTGACTTCATTTGAATTGATAGGCTTCAACCAGATTTCTCTGTCCATCTATGTGAGTATGAGTGCTCCTTCTGTCAATACTCTGTGAACCATGTAAGGGCCTTGCCAGTTGGGAGAGAATTTCCCTTTTGCTTCATCTTGATGCAGAAAGACCAATTTCAGCACCGGCTGCCCCAGTGTGAATTGTCTTAGTTTGACCCTTTTGGTGAAAGATCAGGATATTCTGTTATGATAAAGTTGATCGTGACATATTGTATTAATCCTCTTTCCGTCTATGAGGGATAGTTGCTAATAAAGGCTCCTTATCCATTCTACGTCGCTGAGTTCGGCTTCTTGTATGATTCTCAACTTAAGTGTCACGCCCCAAAATCGAGGGATGAGACCGGCGCCTAACCGGGTGATCCCAGTCAAGCGGACCTGGATTGCCTTTCCTGCCCAACATGTTACCCTGTGTTGATAACATACATTCATTCAGATGAGTTAGCCGATTTTAGTTTCAAAGTACGTCTTACAACATATTTCCATTGTTTCCTCTTCTAACATGCCAACGACAAATATTCAAACATACATAATACATACATAACGTTCCAACCTGATCCACGGTTCCGAGTACGTACTGTTACTACCCAAAAATACATATATACACTACCCACATTGTGTCTACGGAGCCTCTACGATACTAAGGATTTTACATAACTTGCCGGTAACAAGGCCCCGGCTATACCTTTAGAACATGAGCAAAAGAGGGTGGTATAATCCACACACAGCCCCGAGGAGAAGAGGGGCTCACCACAACTGCTGAGGAGATGAAGAGGAGGCACCACTAACGGCGGGCTGAGCTACCTGCTGCGGAACCACCTACATCCATATAAAAGATGTAGCGCCCCCGGCAAAAGGGACGTTAGCACTGTGGAATAGTACTATTATGTATGAACAAACTTTACCCCAAGTACAATCAAGCAGTACACAGATAAGAGACAGTTAATAGAATCCAACAAGCATTGCACAGAAATCAAAATAACCAAAATCAAGAGTTTCATAAATTTCCCTTTTCTTTTCAACACCTCCATATTCAAGAGTCTCATAGATTTTCATTTCAATAGTGATAATGATCACATTCCATCTTTATTAACTCGGCCACCCTTATTAGCTCGGCCACCCTTATCACCTTCTCTCACCCTTATTACACCGTCCACCCTTATTACTCCGTGTTGCGACGTGCAACCCGATCCCACCGGACAATTAACAATCACCACTAATTTAAATCACAAGGATCTTAATCATGAAGAACATAAGTTCATATCAACCAACGAGTTAATCACAAGGATTCTCATCATCAAGGATATTCATTAATAACAGCCAAATAACCATATGAAATCATGGCCACAGAAATCTTTATCCAATAGTGAATCATATACAGTATGCCATCAACATAAAGCTCTATTCGTTATCCACGTTTCCTTTCCATTATTTACTACACAACATTTAGCACTTAGATACATTCAACAATTGGATTCGTTATCATTTCTTTAGTTTGGTAGTACATCCTTTCATGCAGAGGTTTTCAACAGTTAACGAGCTTTGTACGTGATAGAGTAAGCACAAGGAATCACCATTTTCACAACTTCACATAGCACGGGAGTATGGCAATCAGCTAAGACAATCAGAGAATAGAATCTTACGTCTCAACACATTAGAACGATCAATTCACATAATCTCAAACGAAGTACACATACCATATGCTCGAACACCAACGAGAAGATTCTACAAGGGTTAAAAATTAGCCATACATACCTGGAGTCGAGTTTCCCTTTTTAACTTTTACTCACAATCACCGAACCGACTAGTACCATCAATCTAGTTCACAATTAAACATATTCAACTCAGAATTGAAAGTCATGCATGCAATTCGGACTCTCTCAAGCATTTTGCCAAACACTATGTGAACCCATTAGATTACCAACCCTATCTTTGTGAAGTTTACCCCAACCCACTCCTTCTTACTAGATTAACACCATTATTAAACATGCATGCAAGGTCTTGGTTAATATTTTCAAGAACCAATCCATGCCAACCCTCCCTTTGTTTAAAATAAGAAATTTTATGGAAAAAGGGGATTGGGAACCCTTACCTGCTAGAATGGGGAAGAAGGAGATTACTCGAAATACCGAGCCTGAGAGACCTTGAAAATCACTTTAATGGAAGGACCACTTCCTCTCTCAAGAACTCTCATTTCCTTCTCTCTATTTTATTCAGAAATCTTGTTTAAATGAAAGAGGGCATGGGTTAAATGAAACTGGGTTCGGGTATATAATTTTAGAAAATTAAAAGACTATGTCAAATATGCGGTCAGTAATGCGATCGTATTCCTGACATGCGGTTCGCATATTGAACCGCAGAATGGCCCCCAAGTGGGCCAAATTCTGAAAACATTCTGCCCAGGTATGCGACCACTATGCAGTACGCATACACGTTATGCGATCGCATTATGCGTCGCATAACACCCCTTCAGTTGGGCAGTGATCTGCCCATGTATGCGGCCACTATGCGGTCCGCATACACGTTATGCGATCGCATTATGCGTCGCATAACACCCCTTCAGTTGGGCAGTGATCTGCCCATGTATGCGGCCACTATGCGGTCCGCATACACGTTATGCGATCGCATCGTGCATCGCATAACACCCAATTTCTGGGAAAATTATGTTCTTCCATTTCTCAGGGTTCTTTTACAAAAATAAAGGTCCGATTTAAGAGTTTCCTTAGAGAGAACAACTCGGGGACTTATTCGGGCATTATTTTAAGAAAGAAATTTTACGGGTCTTTACATAAAGTATTTCTACCTCGGCGGGAATGACAACTTCTGTACCATAAAGCAGCAGATATGGAGTTGACCCAATTTATGTGCGGACTGTGGTGCGGTATCCTAGCAAGGAAAATGGTAATTTCTCGTGCCACTACTTGTGATTCTCTACAATTTTTCTTAGTATCTTCTTGATGTTTTTGTTGGCTACTTCCACGGATCCAGTCATTTGAGGTCTGTATGTTGTGGAATTCTTATGCTTGATTTTGAAGGTTTCACACATGGCTTTCATCATATAACTGTTGAGATTGGCGGCATTGTCATTGATGATGGACTCTAGAACCAAAAACCGGCAAACAATTCGGTCTCGGACAAAATCTGCAATGACCTTCTTCATCACACCTTTATAAGATGAAACTTCAACCCATTTAGTGAAGTAGTAGATGTCCACTAAAATGAACCGGTGCCCGTTTGATGCGGTGGGCTCGATTGGGCGACATCTATTCCACAAGCAGAAAAAGGCCAATGTGAGCTTGTTGTATTAAGCTTGTTTGGTGTTACTCGTATCATGTCTGCATGTATCTTCCATTGGTAGAATTTTCTGAACATACTAGATGAAGTATGTTTCCATGGTCATCCAAAAGTATTCGGCCTTGAGTATCTTCTTGGACAAGACAAATCCATTCATATATGGGCCGCAGGTTCCGTCATGTATCTCCTCGAGCAATTTGGAAGCCTCTTTTGCATCAACACACCTTAACAGTTCCAAGTTTGGAGTTCTTCTGTATAGGGTCCCTCCGCATTGGAATAAGTGATTGGACAACCTCCGAAGTGTGCGTTTCTGAGTATGGTTTGCATGTTTCGGGTATCCTTTTTTTTTCAAGTACTCTTTGATATCGTGGAACCAGGGTTTTCTGTCCCTTTCTCTTCAACATGAGCACAGTATGCCGGCTAAGTATGGATCCTCACCGGAATAGGATCAATGAAATTCTTGTCTGGATGTTGTATCATTGATTACAAGGTGGCTAATGCGTCTGCAAATTCATTCTGAATTCTCGGGAGGGTAGTCTTTACGCAGACCTTACCTCTACCTAATGCTGGTAGAGAGGATTTTTCCAATTGGCCCTCGACTCAAAGAGGGTAAGAAAGAAGAAGAGGAGGAAGAAAAAAAGAAACAAATCCAATAATGCAATAGGGAATACAATACCAGAGGTGAACAAAACCACATACCGTAATAAAATATCTAAGAATATGAAGGGCATGCTACTAAGCCTATCAGTGATCACTACAAACTACCTACTAACCTTCTACCTTAATCATCGACCTCCACACCCTCCTATCAAGTGTCATGTCCTCAGTGAGCTGAAGCACCGCTAAGTCCTGCCTAATTACTTCTCCAAGTACTTCTTAGGCCTACCTCGACCCCTTCTCAAACTCTCCATGGCCAGCCTCTCATACCTCTTGACAGGGGCATCAATTCTTCTTCTCCTAACGTGTCTGTACCATCTCAACCGTGACTCCCGCATCTTGTCCTCCATGGAGACTACTCACACTCTATCCCGGATAGCTTCATTCTTAATCCTATCTCTCCTGGTACACCTACAAATCCATCTCAACATCCTCATCTCTGCTAATCTCATCTTCTGCACGTGGGAGTCAATATAAAATACAAAAGCGGAAATCATTTTCAAAAGTAAACAAATTCTATCAACCTTGCTACCCCGAGACTCGTCGGGACCTTGATGGTTTAATTGTCCAGTTCTTGAGGAATGCTCCCTTCTCCACTGTCCGGATAGTAAGGCCTTATTCCTCCTCCTCCTCGACTATCACACAACCGTTTATTTCATCGTCTTCCAAGAACAAATTCCTTAATACTGCCAAGGCTTCTGCTTTCTCTAATCCCCATATGATATGGCCTGATGGAAGGTCTAATTTAGGTGTGTCACGGGTTGCTCAAGAGGGTAGTATGGACCATGCCATGGTGACGACCAATCATTATATTCCTCCCAGGTATAAAGATATCCAAGTCCAAAAGTTGTGCCATGACGTTTCAACTGTATTGGCTTGGAGATACCTTGAAGATTTTTTCTGGGACCCTTACCAAGATCGTACTCTTTCCATGATAGCATGCTTTCCATTTTGCTACTCCACCACTTATCCTTCTCGATTGCGTTAACATGATCGATGCGATGGTAGGTTTCTCCACCTAACATCCTTTTATTTTCTACAACCGGAACAGTTTGACTAGTGTAAATGGAGTTGGTCCCATATCCATGGATGATCACTTCTTGATGGTTCCATTCAAATTTTACAGCCTGGTGCAAAGTAGATGCGACAGCCCCATCGGCATGTATCCAAGGTCGTCCCAACAGTAGATTGTAGGAAGCGGATATGTCTAGCACCTGGAATTAAACATCGAACCAAGTATGACCCATCATCAACCACATATTATTTTCTCCATTGCTGGCCCTGTGAGACCCATCGAACGCTTTCACATTCATAGTCCTTGCCCGTATCTCATGTAGGCCCTTGCCCAACCTCTTCAGATTCGTCAGCGGGCAAATATAGAGGTTGGACCCTCCGTCTATCAAAACTCGGGCGATGAACTTATCTTCATATTGCACTGTGATGTACAGTGCCCTGTTGTGTCTTAACCATACAGGTGTAAGCTCGTCCTCATGGAAAGTGATCTTGTGGATTTCCAGCACTTAGCCCACCATGTTTTCCATTTCTCCGCTAGTGATGTTGTTGGGCACATATGATTCATTTAGTACCTTCATTAGAGCATTCATGTGCGCCTCGAAATTTTACAGCAATTAAAGGATGGATATCTGGGCGTGAGTCTTGTTCAGATGATCAACGACAGAGTACTCCCTTGCTTGAACTTTCCTCCAGAGGTCATCTGGACCTGTCTCAATGATGGGCGGTTTGTTGGAAGCTTGATTACTGGTTTCTCTTAAATGTTCAGTTGTGTAAATCATTCATGTTCTGTTCATTCCTTGTGCAGTGCAAGACTCTTCCATCTTTGCCTTTCCCTTTCTTCTAGCTTCGGCGACATAATCCCAAGGTACATCGTTGGAACTGAAGGGTGTTGTGGATTCCACAGTTACAGCGAAGGGCGTGGCCACTTCTACCTCAAATGGTGTAGGTGTATCTGCAAGTGGTGTTACTTCTACTTCAAAGGGATCCGGTGTGGCTACCTCGACTTCAACTAGCGGCTTTACCTCTACCACAATAGGATTGAGCGTGATTGCAGGATTCTTAGGATCATCACCTTCTCTAATAATCCTGATTGATCCCTCGGGATCCCACTCTTCATCAGTATCTATTAAATTGACTCCTTTACCCCTATGATATGTTAGGGGATTGTTGCGGACATTGGGTGCAGTTTCCTTTTCCTGTATGACCTTGGTATCAATCAGTGTTTGGATCTTGTGTTTCAAGGTGCGGCACTCATCAATTGTGTGTCCCTTCATACCAAAATGGTACGCACAAGTCTTGTTTGGATTGGCCTGTTGAGATGAGTTTTCCATAGCCACAACGCGAATAGGGGTGACATATACAACAACTTATAATCTTTCATACAATTGGTCGATGGGTTCAGCAATAGCGGTGTACTGTCTGGGTGGTTTGCTGTCAAAATTGGGCTTGGGTTTTTGATAGTTTGGAGGAGCAGGAGGTGAATGATAATATGGTGGTTGGGTATTGTAGGTGTGGTAGGCGGTAGCAGGTTGAGGATATCTAGGAGGTGAAGGTTGATATGTAAGTGGAGGTGTTTGATATACAAATGAAGGTTTTTTGCCTTGGGCAACCATTACTATCCCCACTTCTTTCTTCTTTGATATGACATCCGATTGTAGTGCTTTGTTCGTGGCTTGCAGTGCCTCGAAATTTGTCACAATTCCACTTTTAATACCTTCCTCGAGAACCTGTGACTCTTAATGACCATTAGCATTTCATAATATTATGGATCATGTGCCCTGACAAAGAACTTGTTCATATTCTCCTCATTTAATGCCGAACTAACCTTGCTGCTTCGGACCTCCATCGAGTAGCATACTCGCGGAAGGTATAAGTTGGCTTTTTCTTTAGATTATATATATAGAAAACATCTGATGCATTTTTCGTGTTAAATTTTAACCTATCCATGAAGTCCGACGCCATGCTTACCTAATTAGCCTATTTCTTGGGATTCTGACTTATGTACCAAGATAGAGCATCTCCATTGAGACTTCTCAAGTTCAACTTCATGTGAATCCTTTCGTCTTTTCCAACCCCCACAAGCTTGTCACAATAAGTCCTCATAGTTCGAACCTTCGATTCATTTGCCTCCTTCAACACCTTGAACTCATCTTGATAGTTTCTTGAGCTCCTCTGCCATATTCTTAATTAGCAGGTCTATTTTGGCGGATTTCTGGTGCATATGAGATTGGTTGAGTGGAGTGGGGTAAGGTTTATACATATATGGGGTTATTTTGGTGAATGCCAGGAGTTTGGGTATAGCGGTAATCATTGGTTTAGTTTTAGTGATCAGGGATGGGTCTTGGGGTGTTTTAAGGGGTATGATAAGTGGTTTGCGTATATTGAGTAGGGAGGTTATGATGTTGAGGAGGTATAGGTACGGGTTAAGGGCTTTGAGGAGGGATTGTATATTGGTGAGGTGCGGGAGGATTCTGCGGGCGTTTTTTAGGTGTGTTCTGAGGAGGTACCGAATTCTGGGTATTTGGATGGTTGATATCTGGGACATTAAGTGTGAGGGAGAGGTTTACTAAGTTACTGACCTGCTCAAGCTCACCCTGTAGTTCAAGTATCTTCTGTTCAAGCCGTAAAACCAAGTCATTTGGGGACAGAGTACTCTGACCATCGGAAGTTTCCACATTCTCCGCATGTGTGTTGTTGTCTTTTCTGAAGCCGCTCATATCATCAATTTTATCTTTCCCTTTGCCTTTAGGTACACTTAGAGGAGGAAGAAGTGGAGGGCCTCTGGATCTGATATTGTAAGCTGATGATGCCAATATGCATTAACCAACCTTGGGGAATGAGAATAATCAAAAAGAAAGAAAAACAAAAGGTAACCAAGTCAGTGAGAATTCTGAAAAATGTTTGCAGTATTTAAACACATATTGCGGGAATGTAAATTCGCGTCCTAATTTGGGAGCCTCGTTGTGCCCGAAGTAGGCCTAGCGACAAGTAGATTTGGAGAATTTTAATGCCAATAATTGCCTCATTTCATAAATGTAAAAATAAGACAAATCTAAAACGACACTAATGACACTTGGCCTTATTACATTCGAAAAGAAAAACAAATAAGCCTAATCTTTTTGGTCCCAGAGGGACCTTCTCTAGGCTTGATTCTCCTGGCCACATCGATCAGGTTGCCCAAGTCGCGCATGCCCATCAATAAGTATACTCTTGCTAGATGTCCTTCTTCGTTAACCTATCTTTTCCTCATTTTCTCTTCCAGCTCCATCAGACCTTGCTCCAGATATTCCAGCCTTTCATTCGACTTAATAGCCATTTACTACATTCATTGATTAGTTCTATATAAGTCTTGTGTTCCTCCAGATGCTCGGCCTCGGACTCGTGAAATCTTTTGCGCAGTATGTTATATTTCACTTGTGCTTCAGCAACTTCATCTATGACCCTATTTCCTCGATCGATCCCCGGCTCAACGATTCCTACTACACTATCTTCCAACCATGATGGGTAAAAGTGGTAACGACCCAACCGGTTTTTGAGCTCTAGCATTTCGTTCAGCGGTTGGAAGTCATGAACAACTTCCTTTCATGTATTATGACTTGTGCGTATGGTCGGAGTTGAAATTCAGGAAAGTTCACAGTTAACTAGAAGGAAAATTTTAATTTTAGAAGCCTTAAGTTGGAAGAATCGACTAAGATTGGAATTTGGAGTAAACGACCTCAGAATCAGGATTTGAAGGTTCCAGCAGGTTCGTATTATGATTTCAGACTTGGGCGTATGGCAGGATCGGGTTTTGGATAACCCGGGAGCATTTCGGCTTATGTTGTGGAAGTCAACATTTTTGAAAGAATTTCCTAAGTTTTGCTTGAACTGTATTTCAGTGATATTGATGTCTATTTGGGGTTTGGAGTCTGGGAATAAATTCGTGTGGTGATTCTGGAGTTGGGAGCGCGATCGGAAGTGGATTCAGATGTCCGTAGGTTATTTTGATGCCATTTGGCTATAGATAGAAATTTGAAGGTTTTTGGAGAAATCCGACCGGAAATAGAAACTTTGATATCGGGGTCGAAATGCGATTCCAGAAGTTGGAGCAGGTCCGTAATGTCGAATATGACCCGTGTGCAAAATATGGGGTCAATCAGGCGTGATTTGATATGTTTCGGCATAAAATGTGGAAATTTGAAATTTCAAAGTTCATAAAGTTGAATTTTAGTGTGATTCATCAGTTCGGCGTTGTTTAATGTGATTTGAAGCCTCGAGCAACTCCGTGGGATGTTATCTTACTGATTCGTGTGATTTGACGGGGTCCCGGGGGCCTCGAGTGTATTTCAGGGTGGTTCCGTGTCATTTTTGAGTGATTTGCTGTTGTTGTGTGCTGGTGCATCTGGTGTGAAATGCGACCGCGGCGATTGTTGTGGGATCGCGAAGAAGGAAATTTGAAGGTTGTATTTTTGGTCTGTGCGATTGCACAGTGCACCTGGGGGCTGCTGGGTTGGCCTGCGCTAACGTAGGGTTGAAGCTGCGATCGCTGAGAAGGATTTCTGGAGGGAGCTGGAAAAGGCCTATGCGATCGCAGGCATGCTTGTGCCATCGCGGAGAAGAAATCTGGGCAGCATACTTGGCCTGTGCGATCGCGGCTAATTGTGTGCGATCGCACAGAAGGATTACCTGGGCAGTGTTCTATTTTTAACGGGATTTTGGCCATTTCATCAATTCTTTCACTTGGTTAGGGAAATTTTGGAGAACTTTAAAGGATGATTTTCATCAAGCATCAACATGTAAGTGATTCCTTCTCATTCCAAGTTAAATACAAGGTTTATTCATGGATGGAACATGAAAAATTGTGGAAAAATTGGTAATTTTGAAGAAAACCTAGAAATTTGGTAATTTGGATTTAAGCCACGAATTGAGCATGAATATTTGAGTAAATTCTATATTTGAACTAGTAAAGCTACGGGTAGAGTTTATCTTCGAGAAATTTCGGAATCCGGGCACGTGGGCCCGAGGGTATTTTGGTCAATTCACTTAGCGGAGTTGGAAAATTATGTAATTTGAATTTGTTACGAGTATTAAAGTGAATTCTCATTGCTTTGCCCGTTATTTGGTAGTTTTGGGGCATTGTGCATCCNTTCTAACTTTGTGAGGGGGAATTGTTCCCATAGGTGAACTAATTAATTATGTGCTATTTTTTGGGGGGGATACGTACGCACGAGGTGACGGGAGTTCGTGCGTAGCTACTATTATGCTTATGTCCAGGTAGCCTAGAACCCACTAGCATGCTTTACTTGTTGTACTTGCAACTTTGTTGATAATACGATACTGTCTAATCTCATTGAATTAGTAAATGAATAATTAGGTAGGTTAAACTTCATTTTCTTAATCATGTAAAAACAGAATTTATCCTTCTTCGGCAAATATTCCTTGATAAATTTTTGACTTACTACTTGAATGAGCCTATTTATATGCGGGTACCCGATTCGCAGGTATGATTTGCGAGCGGGGTAACTCTATAATTCATATGTAACCGCGTCGCATGTATGATTCACGAGCGGGGTAAATCTTCCTACCACACTCTTATGGGATCGGGCCATTCGGCTCGGCAGTATATATGTACCACACTCTCATGGGAGCGGACCGTACGCCACGGTGGATTTAAAGATACATCTATGGTTCAGGTCGTTCGACCATCGACAGTGCACAATTTACTTTTATGTTGAATCGGACCGTACGCCTCAGCATTTCCATTCCTATGTACTTACTATCCCCACTAAATCGTGCGTAATGTTTGGCTAGAAGACGGTGTACCTAAGATGTTTCCTTAAATAGAAGTATAATAACCTTTTGGTGAAGTCGTATCTAGGTATATGTTTTGGTTACGGAAGTAAATTGGGAATTGAGAGCTGAATAAATTGTAAGGAAGGGATCATACTGTGTAATTATAGTCGTTTGATATATATACTCTTACTTGTTTCGTATTTATTCATTTTGTTGTTATACCTGATATTAATTGACTTCTAGCAAGTGTCTATTTCTACTTCTCGCCACTACCTCTTTGAGGTTATGTGAGATACTTACTGAGTACACGTTGTTTTCGTACTCATATTACAATTGTTGTGCATTTTGTTGCACAGGTACCGTCAAAGCAAAGTGGCTGACTTGGAGACTTAGACGGGCTGCATCATCCGGAGACGACCCGCAGCCGGCAGAGTCTTCCTCATGTGTATTTGTATTTTATTTTAAATTCCTTGTCCAATTTGTATCCCGGACAAGCTTTGTAATAATTGTATAAATTCTTAGAAATTGCTCATGTACTTGTTACACCAGGTTCTGTGATGTATTTTCTTTAAATTGGAAAAATAGACTGTTTCTTTTACTTAATGGACTTCTATCTAGTTATTATGTATTAACGTGAAAAGTAACGATTTTGAAAATGTTAGAACATGAATTTATTTCAACTAATTAATGATTGGCTTGCCTGACAGTGGTGTCCGGCGCCATCACGGCCTTATAGATTTTGGGTCATGACAACATGGTATCAGAGCGCTAGGTTCCCTTAGGTTTCACGAGTCATGAGCATGTCTAGTAGAGTCTTGCGGATCGGTACGGAGACGTCTGTACTTATCTTCGAGAGACTACAGGGCTGGTAGGAGTGCTTCCCTTCTTGATTCCTCATTGTGCGATTTGATTTCCCTTAAGGCTTATGCCTATGTTTGTTCCTACTCAATCTTACGCGTCGAGAAGTGCTTGCTATGAATCAGAAATTTGAGGAATTGAAATGGTGCTATGGATAGGGTGCGTGATGTTTTCCACGCGTAGTTGGTTTGGGCTACTGTTGTTGCCATACAAAAGGATAATATGTTGTTTCAGCTCAGTAGCTGTGTTTTTAAGAGCTTTGAGGCTATGCTCAGATTGTTATGATGCTTATGGTTGGTTATCGCACGTTGTTGATATGATGGTAAATGCTTGCCTATATGTCGGGGTAATGGATGACTTTAGGGAAGGTCTTCTCAGAGCAAATTTAACGATTTTGGTATTTTATTTCCGGTGGAGGAAGGGCAGTTGGGCTACGGATGTTCAAGTCTGGGGAATAAAAGTAATGAAGCTTGGTGTTATCGAGCAAGGTGCAATATTCACTTGTGTTGTGGTATCGTTGTTTGATCGAATAGAATGTGTTAAGTTCATCGGTGTTATAGCTTTTCGGTTGCATTGGGTCAGAGTGTTGTGAAGTAGTATTGGAGAAACGGGTGTCAGAGATCGTTGTGCATGGTGTTCAGGACTAAATAGTTATTTCTAATGAAGGCAGCTCGAGAAAGATGATCTTCGGAGAATTTGAAGTCGTGGTGATCTGTTGGTTTAAGAGCTACAAAGAATAATATTGAATTGGGCAGCATACGACGGAGGAAGACATGTGAGTGGTATCAGGCGGCAGCATCATGGTAAATTAGAGGATATTGTAGCGCATTTAGTAGATGTCTATGAGAAGCGAACGGACTGGTAAAGTTGGTGAATGAGGGCATGCTTAGGATGGGGTATTAATGTTGCAGAGAGTGTGCATTTTAGCGTCGTTGGAAGGTTTCAGTTGGTGATTTCCACAGGTGAGTTATCTCCTGTGAGTAGGTTAGCGGTTGTGTGGTTGGCAAGTTTTTGCGAGGAATCTTAGTGGCTATTCGATAGGCGGCAGAATGTGTGAACGGTGCAAGAGAATTTGAGTATTTGGATAATGCTAACAGGATTCAGAATAATTGGACGGATTGGTTGAGCAAGATCATGTCAACAAAGGAGAAAGGATCTCAGCAGGGGACAGAGTTGTGCAAGAGTTGCTTCGGGCTAAGTGGGGGAGTCCCACCACCTGCAGTTGGGTCGTAGGATTGTGTTCTCATGGGGTTACGGATTGTCGGCGTATTGGCAAGTTATTATAGCTAAGGGAAAGGAGTAAAAGGGCGTTCGTGCATGGGTTTTTGTTAAATGTGTTCAAAGTTGGCCCTATCGGATCAGGGTTAAGTTTGGGAAGATTCATAAATTTTTCTTAAGGCATAGGCGAGTGGTAAGGGTAGAGACCCAGTCACGTACTTCGTTGAGGGGATGTTCATATGATGGAAGAGCCTTGGAGTTGATTGTATTCGGGGCCAGTCAAAGTAGGCGACTCTCAATAGCGGTCCTAGTGAATTCAATGGTTGAGAATGCAGTGTTTGAGGGTTTCAGGAAGCAGTGTGGTTAAGAATCGAGCTCTTGCAGTGTAATTTACGTGGGAGGAAAATGGTTGGAGTGTTCTATGTTATTTTCAGCATACAGGATAGTACTAGAGGAGTGGGAGAAATAGACTCCATGTTGTAGAAAGATTATTAGGAGGGTATGAGACGGGTTGCGAGATTTAGGCAGCATGGTCTCGTGAATCAAGGTCACTCGGGATTAGTGAGGGTTGAGTTTGCTATGAGTTGAAGGAAGTTACTATTATCTCTGAGGCAGTTAAATATGATCAAAAGAAGATAGATTGGTTAGCCATGGTTGAAATGGCACATGTACGGCAGTGATTAGTTCCTTCAGTGTGATTGATTCTGGGTATGGTTTGTATAGATGTGTGTAGGGCTTGTCGTCCGTCGTAATAGATTTCATTTGGGGGAATTCGAGTGTTATGGCTTGTTAGGCGTAGGCGGATCTCGGAAGGTTTATGGTGGTTCAGACCACTACTTAAGGATTTGCATGTTGGATGATTGTGAGAATTCACTTGAGTGTTGTTATGGTTCTCTTGAATTGAGGTAAGTAAAAGGTTCCCATATGGTGAGGTGTTTCCCCTATTAGTGGTTCAGGAGTATGATGGAATTCTTGCGCAATCTCATATTGGCATGCCACGTGCAGTAAGCAGCACAAAATTAAAAGTAAGGATCAAGATATCGGTTTGGTGTTGTTAAGGATGTCATGAGCTAGGATGGGCAAGGAAAAGTGATTTGAAAGTTCAGAGTAAGCTGGTGTTATCTTCAGTGTCACCTGAGATCAATATTCGGTGGAGGCTTTGTACCCTGGTCATGGGTTCTTGATGTGTTATACAACATTAGTGTGGTCGGTGGTATGGATGTGCAGACTTGTTACCCTGTGGAAGGTCGTGGGAGCGTGACGACGGGAAGATTGTATAAGTGTGACATGTTGTCACCTGATTGGTCGAAGAATTAGACCAAGTATAAAGGAGTGTAATATTGCTTAATTGAGAATTTATGCCTGGAATACGTACAGTTCATTTGATTATGGATTGTGGGGTGTTTGTCCCGGCTATGAGGGTTGTTTTTGTGTATTATGAGAGGAATAGGGGTATTATGGACCCGAGTGAAGCTATTAGCCTAGTGCAGTGTTAGCGGAATCAGCTTGAGGGTTGTGAATGGATTCAATGTGGTTGTGGGCTCTATGTGAATCAGGTATGTTCATTTCTGTATAGCGCTCCTTAAGGAAAGGTGTTGGAATATTAGATGATGTTTCATCTTCGTCAAATTCAGGTATATTATGATCGTGTCGTGTGAGTTCTGAAACGGCTTGATAATTTCTTATGTGATGAGATTCCGCGGAGTGATGGGGTTATGTGAGCAGGATGTCCCTCGAGATTCAGATTATATATCGCACCTCAGTTGTTCTTGAGTTTTGTAACATATGGATCTATTAGTCTCCCCAGAATGGTATTATGCACTTAGCGTGCTTGTGACCGATATTCAGTAATTTGTAGTATTGAGCAATTCAGCTCCCTGTATATTTCCTTATGTAAATCTTATGATGGGATCGAGTGGCACGCTTCCATGGGTATGTTATTTGGATCGGGTTGCACGCCGCAACAGTGTGATGTTGAGCAAGGATCCTATAATTATTTTTCTTGTGTTTTACTTCCTATTTTTCCGAGGAAAGTTCATATTTGTTGCGTGAGTTGAGTAGTCCCTTCCTAAGTCATTTCCTTATGTATCATATTCGAATTGTGGCCTATTGGCGCATTGTGGCATCGTGTTAGACTGTTGGTCATTTCTGGGGTGATTGGTTATCTGAGCAGCTCATACTGGGTGAGACGAGACTATTGGATCAGAGATTAGTGCGATGGGATTTTTTGAAGTATTAAAATTTGATACGCTCAATTTACACCTTAAAAGAATGTAAGCTATCGTTGTCAAATATAGTAACCCAACAAGGTTGGGGTCGAATCCCACAGAGAACAATATGAGGGAATTTAGGAATGCTAGATAATTATCACTTATCGCGCAGTGCCAAACATATATGATTTTGGGTTTTTTTGATAATTTTTTATAACTAAATGCGAAAATATAAACTAACCTAGAAAGCAATTAAAAT
>MDKH01057529.1:0-37231 GCA_005239495.1 Nicotiana undulata | reverse complement strand
CATAGGACCGCAGGTGCGGTCTCGCGCCTGCGAGAAAGCGATCGCCCTTGCGGAAAAAGGCCTAGGACCCTGGGCTCGCACCTGCGGGGTTGGGAGCCGCACCAGCGTCCCCATCCTGCGGAATTTTGGTCGCCCCTGCGGAAAAGTCGCACCTGCGATGGCCTGGACCGCGGGTGCGGTCTCGCACCTGCGGCTGGACAACCGCACCTGCGGTCACACCAGCTACTGTGCACCAGCAGTGATTTTTGCTAGTTTTTGGCCTCGTGCGGGGTCTGGGAGGCACCTGGGCCCACCCGAGCCCCCGACCAAATATACCGTCAAGTCCTAAATCATTAGACGGACTTGCTCGAGCCCACGGAAAACTCAACACAACGCTAAAACTCAAAATCACCCTCCAAAACCCCTGAATTCAAAACTTAAGAACTTTGAAATTCTAGAATTCACTTCAACGCGCCGAACCGGCCTAAACCACTCGGAATGACTTCAAATTTTGTAGATAAGTTATAAACGACACAACGGAACTATTCCCGATCTCAGAATTTCATTAGGACCTCGGGAACATAAAATCACCTCTCAAGCCACATTTCAAATTCTTTCGAAACCCCACAAGTTCATTAACTCCATTTTTGCTCACTTGGATCCGAAACCAATCAAATCAAACCCATTTTACACCAAATCTCACAGATAGGACAAACAACATATAATAAACATGTTCTGGGCTCCGGAACCATAACACGAGCCCGGTAACAAGGTTTTCACATAATTATTCATTTTCACATTCCTTTATTATTTTCAGAGAACAATTTTCTTTAAAAATTCATTTCCCGGGCTTGGGGCCTCGGAATTCGATTCTGGGCATACGCCCAAGCCCCATATTTTCCTATGGACTCTCCGGGACCGTCACATCACGGGTCCGGATCCGTTTACCAAAAATGTTGACCAAAGTCAATTTTATTCAATTATTCAATTCAAAAATCCCATTTTTGTCAAATTTTCACATGGAAGCTTCCCGGCTACCTGCCCGGGCTGCGCACGCATATCGAGGTTATATTAACGGAGGCTCTCGAGGCCTCGGAACACAGATTTAACTGGAATTACTTAGGATGGCCTTTTGGGTCATCACAGCTTAACCGGGATCATCCGGTTAGGCGCCGGTCTCGTCCCTTGGTTTTGGGGCGGGACATATGTCCTCTGCTCATATCATGTTTACTCCGTAATTTCCTTTAATCATTTACTGTGTTCTAACTTAAATCCCTGATTTATGTGATTCTCTTACCCTACGTTGCGTATTCTTGCTTATGCTATGTCTGCTCCGTTCAGTTGCAATACTTTCCTTAGTTAATATTGCCTTCTAGCAGAATCCTTGATTCCCTGTGATTGGTATCCTTTATTCTCGACTGATTTCAATCTTTAAAATATTCTCTTGCCTTATTTTTGCTTTATTATGTTGTCAACTGATTCTCAACATTTGTTTCCTAAAATTAGGACTCTATGAACCTAGCCTAATTACCAGCTCTATACTTACACTATTTTGAAGTAATTACTTATTTGTTATTCTCCAATCATATATTGATTTGCTTCCTTATTGGTTACCTGTTCTTACCGTTTGAAAGTTAACCCCTTAATTAGAGGAAGTACTTAAACTAATTGATTCTGATTCCTTTAATTGCTTCCTGACTTTGATCTGCACCTTATTTACTACTGTTTTAAAAGCTATATATACTCAGGCCTCTTATTTTTGAAAGAGGAACACACATTGTTCTGAACTCCCTCTCACAACTAAACTTGCTCTCTCTCTCTCTCTCTCTCTCTCTCTCTCTCTCTCTCTCTCTCTCTCTCTCTCTCTTTGTGCTACTTGTTACTGGTTTGAATTAGTCGGCTACAAGCCAAGGCTAATTATTCTCTCTCTTAACTTCTGCTTTGGCATTACTGTTTCTCATACACTGGTATGTCCTAATTTCAGTTTAAGTTTCAAAAGCAATATGTTTCTTTGGTACATTTCAATTCATCTTGCTCTTAATACAGTTTTACTTATGGTTCTTGTTCAACCTGCAATTAGCATGTCTACTCTACTGCTCTACTAGCATGATTCTCAATGTGCCCATTCCTTTACACTTAGCATGTTTATGAAGTATTGTCCCCCTTAGTATACCTCAATGTGATTCTGCCCCACTTATGATTCCTGGCCTACAACAATCTGTGATATATGTTACTTAGTTCCTTTGTAATCCTGAAGTACATGATGTACCTAGAACCCATCAATATCTCTCTGATTCTGAGTTTATGTGTAACTCTGCCTATTGTGTTCCTATCCCTATGTGCTTCATACCTATCCCTAGTCCATCATCCCCTGCTAGTGATTGTTGAACTTGTCCTAGTTCCTGTTCTTGTTCTATGTGTGCTGTGTTGGTATGTTGTCTATGCTGATTGCCTTACTGTTTTTTTAAAATTATTCCCCCTAAACCTCTCCCTTTTCTCTCAAAACTGTTTTAAAATTGTTTTACTCAAACTCTCTCAAACATCCTGCACTTTTACTATAATCTTAGACCCTTAAGATCTGCCCCTCTTGTGTGAGCATTGCCTTGGGACCTTGAGCTCCCTCTGAACTTTGACACACAAAGAGTTGGCTTTTCCACACTGCACTTACTCCATCTTGGCTATGAGATCTAGGTGTGAGCACTTCCCGGAATCCTCTGAGATCCTTAGGGAACTCTGACACACCCAGATTATGAAAGGTTATGAAATAACAGTACATGGCATTGAGGACCTGGATACTTGGGCCTACTATGGAAGGCTCCCTATAGTTAACTTCTTCTTTTCCTATTTCAATCATGTAATTCATATTCAAAGGATTGTAATAATTTGTAAATACTATTCTGGGGCTGGATAGTGAAAATGGGTGGGGTATGCATGCCATAGTATAGCACGGGTAGATATCATGCTTCTCTAGGTTTATTTTTCCTATGTGCGTACTAGTAACCATGTCTAGGGATCAAGCATGCCATACATTTTGTCACTTATGTTGATACACCTGCTTTCCTTTCAGCATATCATCCTCACTTAGAAAATCATGTTCATAGGATTCGTAATAACAATAAAAAAAACTGCTATCATGTGATTCTGAGAATGTAATTTAAATCCTGCCTTAAACAAATGTGTTAACAAATCTGCAATTATGCTTTACCATGCCATATACGTAGAGATCATGTTATAGGCAAACAACTATTAAAACCTGTCACTTATGATATTTCTGAAGCTGTGCAATAATGTAATAATCCTATAGTACACCTAGAAATCCTGCTTAAGGTAACAATCTGCCACTAAATCAGTCATTTTCATACTTGCTGCATCTTCTGAAAGTATGTTCAAAATACTGTGATTTTATGCACTTAGAAGATCCTGTCTAGGAATTCTGCATATAATCATTCTGCATATCTGCCTACGCATATTAGATATCATGTTCATAGGATCATACTTAGCTTAAACACAGTCCCATGTTCTAAATAAACTGTCAATCAGCACTTTGTGCACATTTAGAATCACATGCTATTAATAATCTGGAATCCCTTAACAAACTTGTACAACTGTTGCATGTTATTTTACACCTAGACAAGCCTTAGGTAATCCATTACAAGAGAATAAAAATAAGATCTGTCTTTGTGATCATCTTTAACTACCAGCATGCTAAAACCAGTAGGCAAATTGATTAAGACCCTTTTTTGAGTAACAAGGAAGGTCTACATATATGTTTATATTCTGAACTCATTTAGACATCATATCTTAGGTTCTGAATTAAAATACTGTCTTTACTTGTGTTTGAGTCGTGCTGATTATGTGCATTATCTGCGGAGGTAAATCTGAGCCTCTTATATGCTCCTATGTGTTCCCAATTGTTGCAGTCCTACGTCTTCTTTAATTGTCGCCTTAGAATTTTACCTTTTAAACCTGAGGGTCTGCCTAGTACCTCCCTTTTAGGATAGTAGTCCTAACCTCCTCCAGGACTAATAGGAAGGGGAGGGTAACATCACGCAATAGAGTTCGTGACCATTCCGCACTTTAATCACCTTCACGGGGTGGGAAAGGGTAGAATATAAACATGATGACCGATGCGCTAATACCACGTGTAGCCCCTCTTTGAGGAGTGTCATACCTGGTATTGCATTGATGTGATCCATATTATCACAAACCTAGGATATCCTTTACATTAAATGTTTAGATTGAAACTCTTTTCAAAACTTAGCCTTTCTATAACTGTTTTCAAACAGCTTGTATGCTTAAGGACTTAAACCCCCTCTTATTTGAGCCTTTTATTTGTTTGTTTGCTAAATCGTACAAATTCACAAAGCTATTTGGCCGGGAACCACATTTGTGGATCGTAAGAGGTGCCTAACAACTTCCCCTTGGGATAATTTCAAGCCTTTACCCTATCTCTGGTTAACAACATATTTGTAAATGAACCCCTTAAGTGCCCTAATGCACCTTTAAAATCTTTAAGTGGCGACTCTTTAAAAATGCAAACCCCTTTCCAAAAGGAAAGAGTTGTCTCAACCCAAAATGTCTTGAACCTGATCTCCGCGAGGGAAAAGGGGGCGCGACACCAGGAACGACGGGGAGTGACCTGCTGTCATGACCTGGGGGGATCCCCCGAGGCGCTCTGTTCGATCACATGGGCTTCAGAACTTTCCCCTTTCGGAGTGCTATCAGAAGGTTGGGAAACAACCATGACATCTGATGTTTTATACGTCAATACCACACAAGAGGGGAGGTGATTTGTGTGGTGTCTAATTTTTGAGTGTTGTCTTTATAGAAGAACCAGGTTTTTCTAGATGTTCCAACTTTTACAGTTTGCGGAATAGTTGCAGAAATAAAAGAACACAGCAATTTTACGTGGAAAACACCTGGCTCAAAAGGTGAAAAAACTACGACCTACTACCCAGTAGGATTTTCCCAAACTCTTCACTATGTCAATGAGACAAACAACATTTATAAAATAAACTCTTTTGTAAACCTAAGGACTAACTCTAATCCCCTTGTGGCAAACTAGCCTCTAGCTAATTGCGACAAACTTCAAGTTAACTCTAACTTGAATACTATGTACCTATTACAATTGCTTCTAGATAAAGCTGAAAGATACAATTTGTAATCACCTACTACAAACAACTAGACTCAAAAGACAATAGATGGAACTGGTTCTTCTAGCTGGTTCAAGTAGTTTTTGAGTCGCACGGGGATTCTTCACATGAACTGCTTGCAAAATTGCGATGGTAATTTTGCTCTCAATTCTTGTTTCACTTCTATGTTTGTGCGCACTGTTCAGCAGGAATACTTTGACAATATATAGGATCAGTAGTTGAGACGTTTGAAGTAGAATTCTGATGCAACTCTTCCTTGGTGGAAGAGTTTGAGTAGATCTCAACTTCCTTGATCCTCCTCTATCTTGATTCTGTCCTACCTGAATACGAAGTCCATCTCCCTATCAATTTGCAATCTTTTCGCTTAGGAGATAACCCTTTAATTCAGAGATGGTGCTTATCTCCTGCGTGTGAACTCTTCTCGTGCCATTCAGTCTGCATGTCTATGTATTCCATGATGGACCTGGTTCAACTGTGAGGACATTTGTAATTCTTTAAAACCATTCAGTGACTTGATTCAACAAATTCCCCCTTTTTGATGATGACAAACTCTGTTTTAAACATGTAGACACTTCAATCCAACATGGAAACTTTTTATAACATTAAGCATTTATCATAGAGAACCATGTTCATTAGGTTATAAACATCACAATCTTTCAAAAGCACATCTTCCCCTTTTTGGCATCATCAAAAAGTTGCAAAATGATTAACTTACCAGAACTTTAATAATTACTCATGGCCATTGAGGCAACTGCAGGTGCAAATCATGAATTAATCATCAAAAGAAACCAAAAAATGTAAGCTATTTAAGAAACTGAGATAAGTCAAGAAAAAACTAGCACAATTCATTTATTTGATAAGTGTTCATGCACCAAACACAAAAATAAATAAAAACAATCACAGCCATGAGCAAAAAACATAACAGAAAGAGACAAAACCATCCCAAACTGGGTCATAGAGGGGTTTAGGAGGGCACTGGACACCTAAGGCTGGGAAAGAGTAGAGGTTGGGTTCTTTGCTTGAAGAAGAGAGAGAATTTGTTGCAGTACACCCTCATTCTTCTCCTTTTCCTTTGCTAATTCAGCTTTGAGAGCATCCCACTCAGCTTCAACCTCTGAAAGGCGAGTCTTCAATCGAAGGATCTCAACATCCTTAACCTCACCTTCATGCACAAGCGTCCTGAACTTGCTATTCACATGCATTTTCCTTGATGAACTAGGTTCATCCTCAGGGACATTCACAATGTAGTCACAGGTCAGTAACGTGTTCTTCCCAAAATGGTCCTTGGCAGTAGCCATCTCAGCCTTCTTCACAGACACCTTGAAATGAGCAAGCACAGTTGTAAGGATGAACCCATATGGTATAGAGTGGGACTTGGAGCCATTCACTACCCTGTCCATAAGTTGAATAATGAAGGATGGCCAATTAAGATGCCGACCACGGTACAGGCACTCCATGAGAGTGAGATCCATGTAACTTGCAATATGCCTTCGCTCTTGCATGGGCAGTAAGCACTTGATGACAAACTCAAAGAATAGTTTGTGATGCGGCCTCATCTCACTTTTGAACACTGCCCTAAGCTCCATCTCTTTCTCATTCTCATTGAAGAACCTTGTGATTTGAAGGGCTGAAGGGAGTCCATCCAAGCTTGGCCACCTCTGCCTGGTGTAGTCATCATATCCCTCAGAGGGAATACCAAGTATCTCGCCCAGTTCTTTTGCATCAAAAGAGATCTCAACCCCATGTACCCTAGTGGAAACCCTTCCATCCTTGACTTCTGCATTTGCCATGAATTCCACAAGCTCATTTCTTGCCATCCTGCCGTCAAGATGAAGTACCAGGTCCTTCCAACCTTGCACATCCAAGGTGTCCCCAAGAAAAATCATCCCAGATTCTTCAAGATCCTTGAACAGCTTTTCTTTCAGAATAGTACGTTTTCCAAACTTTGTTAGCTTATGAGTTTCCCCACCAGATTCATCTTCTTCTTCTCCACTCCACTCAGCATCATCATTGATTTTAACTTTCTTTGATTTAGACCTGGTTCGCTTGGCAAATGTTGAAGGTTTGGCAAACACAGAAGTTGACTTCTTGGAAGAAGTCTTGGCCTTCTTGGGCTTGGGTGTCTCAACATCAACCTGTGCCTGTTGTTCCTATTGATGAACCAGGTCCATCTCATCATCATCAACCTCAACTGCCTCAACAGGCTCGCCAATTTTAGCCTTCCCCTTAGCAGTTTTCTTTTTCTTACTCTCCCTCAGAGCTTTCTCCAACTCCTCCTCACTCCGCTTGACTGCACTTCTAGTAGTGCGATCTTTAGGGACAGGAGCATCAGCAGATGAAGAGGACTTTCTTTTCTTGGTTGTTATAGGAGTATCAGCTTTCTTGACTTTGGGGGTCCTTTTCTTCTTGGGTTTGTAACTTTCCCCCAATTTTCTCATCAGATCAGCCAAGGTTTCTTCAATGGATGAACCAGGTTCATCAGTTGCATGCTATAAGTTTTTCAATCCTGCAGCAGCTTCCTCAGAGTTGCTTCCCCCTAAATCCCTGACACGCTCCTCAGATATTTCTGGTGCTAGGCCACGAATTGCCAGTGTAGCACCTTCCTTCCCTATTCCCCTTTCAGAACTTCCTTCTCCCTCTCTCTCAATTTCCTTATTTTTACCACATTCTCTTCTCCTATCAGGTATTTCCACATCTACTATAGACACAATCAATATGAACCTATTTTCAACAATTTCAAGGTCAGGCCTAATTTCAAAAGTTACATTTTCAGTGTCTGAAGAACCAGTTGCATCTTCCTCATTTGCAGACTTGAAAGAGTCGCTTGAGTTTTCATAATCGTGGGCCTGGCTTGCCTAAAGCTTTGCATTCAATTTACGAGCAAGAGATCCAGAAGCAACCATTTTCCTGGCTAGCATTTTTACTCGTCGTTTTCTGGGTACAGGAGTAGGGCTTGGTGTAATGGCTGGAGCTGTTTGGGGTGAAGAAGTGGGTTCAAGAATAGGTTCTGGAACTGGACTGTTTTAAGGAGTAGAAGAATTCGATGGAGATTGGGTGGAGGAGCTTTGTTGTGATGGAGAATTAGAACTAGTATCTTCAAGTGTGACACTGTATTCAGGAGTGGTTGATGAGGATGTAGTAAGGGGTGTTGTGGAAGACATGATTATGAAGCTTTTGGAGAGTAAAGAATTTTGATCACTTTGGTTGAGTGGAATGATGAACTTGGTTTGACGGTTATGTTTTTTGAAGAAGAGAGAGTGACAAATTAGAGAGGTAATGATGGGTATTTAAAGATGTGGTTAATAAATGTCCAACGGGTGTAATTCTTGGTCAAGTGGGAGTCTAATCGACTCAGGAGTGTCAGTGAAAATTGACAGTTATGACTCCCTATAATCTAGGCTTAATTATCTTTTATTGGACTCTTTGGAACGGGTTCATTTGGGGATATGTGCTGACAATTTAAAATAGGCTTAATATGGATAGAGTCCTGCTCAGAGTGACTATAGTTATTTCAATAAGTGTATAGTGATGAGCACGTACCTTGTCAGTCAGATGAACCAGGTTCATCGTGTTAGAGTCTCTTGTTTTGGCCTCAATTTACAAAAATAAAAAAACATCATTAGCAACCAAAGAGTCATATTAAGACATGGCAAGAGAGTATGGCATTTCAGACATTAAACTAAACAATGATTAATCTGGTTAGTTACATCTTTCAGTGATTCTAGCAAAAAAAAAATATTTTTTTTTTCATTTTTGTTTTTGAACTGGTTCAATTAGGTGATCTTAATCATCCCTAATTCTAACCTGTTTCTCTCAAAATGCTCCCTACTTAGTGCTTTAGTAAAGATATCAGCAATTTGTTTGTCAGTAGCACAGAATTCAATTGAGATCATTCCCTTCTCATAGTTATCTCTTAGGAAATGGTGTCTAACATCTATGTGCTTGGTTCTCTTATGATGAACCGGGTTCTTCGTCATACTAATAGCACTAGTGTTGTCACAGAAAATAGGAATGCATCCAACCTCTATATCAAATTCCATGAGTTGTTGCTTCATCCACATCAATTGAGCACAACATGAGGCTGCAGCCACGTACTCAGCCTCAGCAGTGGACAGAGCTACTGAGTTCTGTTTCTTGGTGGCCCAAGACACAAGGCAAGAACCCAAAAAATGTGCCATGCCTGAGGTGCTTTTCCTGTCTACCAGGAAGCCTGCATAATCAGCATCTGCATATCCTACAAGATCGAAATTACTACTCTTAGGATACCAAAGGCATAGATCAGTGGTGCCTTTCAAGTATCTCAGTATTCTCTTCACAGCAGTTAGATGGGACTCCTTTGGATTAGCCTGAAATCTTGAACAAAGCCCTACACTGAAAACAATGTCAGGTCTGCTGGCAGTAAGATATAATAATGACCCAATCATCCCTCTGTACAACTTTTGATCAATAGATGAACCAGGTTCATCCATATCTAATTTTGTAGTTGTTGCATTGGGGGTATCAATTTCTTTTAAGTCTTCCATTTTAAATCTTTTGAGCAACTCTTTCACATATTTTTGCGGGTGGATCATTGTTCCATTTGAGTTTTGTTTAATTTGCAAGCCTAAAAAGAAATTTAGCTCACCCATCATGCTCATCTCAAATTCACTCCCCATAAGATTAGCAAATTCCTTACTTAAGTTTTCAGAGGTTTCCCCAAATATTAGGTCATCTACATATATTTGTACTACCAGGAGAGCCTTACCTTTTTCCTTTAAGAACAAGGTGCTATCAATTTTACCTCGTTTGTAGTCATGTTCTAGTAGGAATTTAGATAGCTGCTCATACCATGCTCTTGGTGCTTGCTTAAGTCCATACAAGGCCTTGTCAAGTTTGTATACATGGTCAGGTGTCTCCTTGCTTTCAAATCCTGGAGGCTACTTGACAAATACTTCTTCCTTTAGGTAGCCATTGAGGAAGGCACTCTTGATATCCATCTGGTTGAGAGTTAATTCCATGTAGGCAGCAAATGCTATGAGGAGCCTGATTGCCTCCAGTCTTGCCACAGGAGCAAAGGTTTAATCATAGTCAATTCCATCTTCTTGACTATATCCCTTGACAACCAGTCTAGCCTTGTTTCTTGTAACTGTTCCATCTTCATCGAGTTTGTTTCTGAAGACCCACTTTGTGCCAATCACTGATCTATCTAGTGGTCTGGGTACCAGATGCCAAACTTGACTCCTTTCAAATTAATTTAGTTCTTCTTGCATGGAATTTACCCAGTCAGCATCTTGTAAGGCTTCAGCGACATTCTTTGGTTCGATTAAGGATAGAAAGGCATCAAACGCACACAGATTTTTCAAGGAGGATCTGGTTTTGATTCCAGATGTTAGGTTTGTTATGATGTTCTCAATGGTGTGAGAACTTTGACAACTGTGTGGTTTGAGAACCAATTGTTCATGACTTTATGATCCCATAGTGTCTTGTTGTTGTGGAACAGGATCAGGGTCGAGTCCCGATGAGGTTTTTGTTGAGTTCCCCCTGTCATGTTGCTAAGGGTAGTTGGACCTGGTCCATCACCTGTTCCTTCTTCCATATTTTCTCCAGTTTGATCACTGTTTCTGACCATTCAAAACTCCTCATCTTCCGGCTCCTGTCTCTTAGAGAGAATGTTAGTTTCATCAAACACAACATGCACACTCTCTTCTACACACATAGTTCTTTTATTATATACTTTATAAGCCTTACTATGTGATGAATATCCCAAGAATACTCCCTCATCACTTATGGGATCAAATTTACCTAGGGAGTCTTTTCCATTATTGTGCATAAAACACTTGCATCCAAAAGCCTTAAGGTGGGATATGTTGGGCTTTCTCCTTTTAAGTAATTCATAGGGAGTTTTCTCTACAAGCGGTCTGGTCATGCATCTATTTATTATATAACATGCAGTGTTTATTGCCTCTGCCCAGAAGCTATGGGGTAATTTACTAGAAAGAAGCATGGTTCTGGCCATATCTTCTAGAGTTCTGTTCTTTCTTTCAACAACTCCATTTTGTTGTGGAGTTCTAGGGGCAGAGAAGTTGTGATTTATGTCATGCTCATCACAAAGTTTAGCAAACTTTGCATTTTTAAATTCAGTACCATGATCAGATCTTATTGATGCAAGTTGATTTCCTAACTGCTTTTGAGTTTTTCTAACAAATGAAGTAAACATATCAAATGCTTCATATTTAGATTTTAGAAACAAAGTCCAGGTAAACCTGGAGTAGTCATCAACTAGAACCATAATATATTTCTTACCACCTCTGCTCAAGGTTTTCATAGGACCGCACAGGTCCATATGGACCAGTTCCAACGTCCTGGTCGTACATACCATTTTCTTGCTTTGGAATGAGGATCTTACCTGCTTCCCCCTTGCACATGCCTCACAGAGTTTGTCTTCCTTGAACTTAATGTTAGAGAGCCCTACCACTAAGTCCTAGGAGACTAGTTTGTTAAGCTGATTTAGACTTGCATGATCAAGTCTTTTGTTCAAACACACTTAAATAGGTGAGTTCATTTTCTAATAGTGTGGACAGGTCTATGACATAGATGTTATTCACTATTTTTCCCTGCAAGACAATCTTGTCAGTAATAAGTTTAATCACAAAACATTTAGTGGAAGTGAATGCAACCATGTTACCTCTGTCACACAGTTGTGACACACTGATCATGCTATATTTCAAGCCATCTATCAAGTACACATTCTCAATGGAACCTGTGACATCCTTACCTACCTTACCAACCCCAATAATTTCACCTTTCTTCCTATTTCCAAAGGAGACATTTCCTCCTTTGAGATTTTCAAGTGAAAGGAACTGTTCCTTGTTCCTTGTCATATCTTTTGAGCAGCCGCTATCCTAATACCATATTTGGCTTCTTCCTCTCACTTGAACCTACAAAAGGAAATCAAGGGTTAGTCTTAGGGACCCAAACTAGTTTGGGTCCTTTTCTACGAGAGAAAGGTTGAATTAAGCTTTTTCTAGCCCAATTTGGTAACCAATTTTTCTTTCGAACAAAACTTTCATTCCTTCGAATGGCCTGCTCTTTAGCAGTGCATTCACTTTTGTAGTGACCAGTCATACCATAGTGGGTGCAAATTTTGTTCTCAGGAAGAGTGAGATACTTGCTTTCGGGATCCCATTTTGGTAGTTGACTTCCAAAGCCAAGTCCTCTTCTGTTGCTACTATGATTTTCTTGAAGCCATGTCAAGGCATCAGAGGATTTATTCCATTTGCATGTTCGATCTAATTCATGTTGACCTTACCAAGTTCTTCTTTAGTACTCTTATCTGTTCATCTTTATTGTACATCTTATCCTTTAGTTTTCCTACATTCTCTTCTAACATGAGTTGAGAGTGATCAACTGTCTTCTTGCTAGTTCCTAGTTTCAGTTTTAAATTTTCAGTTTTTAGCTCTAGGATCTTAGTTTCAAGTGGATGAACCTAGTTCTTCAAGGCAGTGTTTTCCTTTTCAGATTCACTTACTCTGATTTCCAGGTTCTTACACTTTAATTTTAACGTTACAAACTCCTTAGATAGTTGTTCTTTCTCTTTATTTATTTCTTCAGAATCATCCATGAAATCAAGTAGCAACTCAGAGAGTTTTTCTTTGGATAGGAATTTAATCTTGTTTTTTAGATAGGATATACTTACCTCTGCTTCTTCACATGATTCCTCATCTGATTCACCAATTGTCATAAGTGTTTGTTCTTCTTCCTCGCCATCTTCTGATTCTTCATCTGAGCTTCCTCCCCAAGTAACAACCATTGCTTTAGTTGTGGTTTTCTTGGGATGGACCAGTTCCTTCTTCCCGTTCCTTCGTTAGATCTTTCCATTTTCAATTCTACTTCCCACTGAGGACAATTCTTAATGTGGTTGTCAGTTTTTCCACATTTGTAGCATCCCTCATTTGTTGCCTTTTCTTGAGCTCTTGCTTTGTTGTAGTTTCCACCTCTTGAGATGTCCTTTTTTCTTATGAGGTAGTTTCTGAATTCCTTGGTGATCATGGCCATCTCATCTTCCTCCAGATATTCTCCCTCAGTGATTCTTAGTGCTAGACTTATTTCCTTCTTTGGAGCATCCATTTTCATTGTCTGCCTTCTGAGTTCGTAGGCAATTAGATTTCCAATTAGCTCGTCCAACTTGAGGGTTGCCATGTTTTTAGATTCCTGAATAGATGTGATCTTGCTTTCCCAAGAAATTGGAAAGACCCTAGTCAGGATCTTCACAACCCTGTCCTCTTCAAAATGACCCTTCCAAGAGACTTGAGTTCATTGGTCAGTGTTGTGAACCTTGTATACATCTCTTGGATTGTCTCTCCTTCCTTCATAGTGAAGTTTTCATATTGGGAGTATAGTAGAGTACCTGTTGACCTTTTCACTTGAGGTGTTCCTTCATGAGCTACTTGCAAGGTATCCCAAATATCTTTGGCAGTGGTGTAGCTTTGAATTCTACTATACTCGTCTGGACCAAGTCCACACACTAGCCACTTTTTGGCCTTAGCATTCTTCTCCCATTTTCTTAAGTCTTCAGCAGTGCAATCAACTCTTGTCTTTGGAACGTCTACTCCTTCACCGGTCTTTTTCATAGTAGCCAAAGGACCATCACTGATTGTGTCCCATAGTTCATAGTCTTCCCCAATTAAGTGATCTTTCATCATGTTCTTCCACCAGGAGTAGTACTGGCCGTTGAAGAGTGGAGGCCTAGCAGTTGATTGTCCTTCCCAGTTCCCAGGTTGTGCACTCATTTTGATCTTTCCCTAAGGTGTTAACCTCTTCAAAGATAACCTGCTCTGATACCAATTGATGTTTTATACGTCAATACCACACAAGAGGAGGGGTGATTTGTGTGGTGTCCAATTTTTGATTGATGTCTTTATAGAAGAACCAGGTTCTTCTAGGTGTTCCAACTTCTACAGTTTGCGGAATATAATTGCATAAATAAAAGAACACAGCAATTTTACGTGGAAAACACCTGGCTCAAAAGGTGAAAAAACTACGACTTACTACCCAGTAGGATTTTCCTAAACTCTTCACTACGTCAATGAGCCAAACAACATTTACAAAATAAACTCTTTTGTAAACCTAAGGACTAACTCTAATCCCCTTGTGGCAAACTAGCCTCTAGCTAATTGCGACAAACTTCAAGTTAAATCTAACTTGAATACCGTGTACCTATTACAATTGCTTCTAGATAAAGCTGAAAGATACAATTTGTCACCTACTACAAAAAACTAGACTCAAAATATAACAGATGGAATTGGTTCTTCTAGCTGGTTCAATTAGTTTTTGAGTCGCACAGGGTTCAATTGTGTTGGTAATTTTTCTCTCAATTCTTGTTTGTGCACTTCTATGTTTGTGCACACTGTTTAGCAGGAATACTTTGACAATATATAGGATCAGTAGTTGAGACATTTGAAGTAGAATTCTTATGCAACTCTTCCTTGGTGGAAGAGTTTGAGTTGATCTCAACTTCCTTGATCCTCCTCTATATTGATTCTGTCCTACCTGAATACGAAGTCCATCTCCCTATCAATTTGCAATCTTTTCGCTTAGGAGATAACCCCTTAATTCAGAGATGGTGTTTATATCTTGCGTGTGAACTCTTCTCGTGCCATTCAGTCTGCATGTCTATGTATTCCATGATGGACCTGGTTCAACTGTGAGGACATTTGTCATTCTTCAAAACCATTCAGTGACTTGATTCAACAACGTCAGGCGACGCGGGGTCTTCATCCTTATTTTCCTTCGAAGTCCCTTCATCACGATTAAGGGCTTCGGTTTCGATGGGTTTGGTGGTCTTGGTGGATTTTTTGGTTCGAGTCACCAAAGTCTAACCCTCAACCTCGTCGTTTTCATCATCGAGGAGCTATTGGACTGAGTCTATGTCCATATTGATGACGACATTCTTCTTACGCCTACAAGCGAGCTTCGCTTTGTTTTGAGGATCTTCGGGCATCGAAGACCACTTCCTTTTATTATCCCTTTTCGGCTTTCAGATTGGAGACTCGATCTTCTCCCCGGGAGAGGGCGACCTCATCTTGGAGAACTTTCCAATGCCTGCAACAATGAAGTTAAGTGTTAGAAAGGGAACATCCCTAGTAAAGAAGAAAGTGTCAAAATACTTACTGTTGTGTTTAGCTTCCCACATGCCCTTCGACAGGTCACGCCACTTGCATTTGTCATATGACGAAGTAGCATCTAGCTTATGAACCCAATCCTCAAGATTGAGGATCGCATGAGGCATCACTGGGACCGCTGCGGAAAAAGGAAAGAATATTATGCAAAGTACAACAAGATTACGTACAATTACTATGGAAAGAGGCTCCACTCACGTTTGAAGTTCCACTTCTCGGGGAACGGCATTTGCTCCTCGGGAATGCCGTCGATTGTCCTCACTCGGATGAACCAGCCCATCCAACCTCGATCTCTATCTTCGTCGTTACTGGCAAAGAAGGATTTAGTCGATCGGCATTGAAGTTTAATCAGCCCTCGGAAGAGCTGAGGATGCTATAAGAGGATGAGATGGATAAGGGCGAACTCAATCCTCTCGGCCTTGTTGACAAAGAATCAGATCATTATCATTATCCGCCAAAAGGACGGGTGAATCTGGCCAAGGGTAACCTGGTATCTTTTGCAGAACTTGATCACGATTGGATCGAGGGGGGCCAACGTGAAGGGGTAAGTGTACACACTTAAGAATCCATTCACGTGGATAGTAATATCCTTTTCACGAGTGGGGATCTGTATCACGACCTTTTCTCCCCAGCCGCAATCCTTTCTCACGACGTCGAGGTGTTTCCTTGTTATTGAACATATGTATCTCGAAGCGTGTTCACGACAGCGAGGGACATCAGGAGGATTTTCGATCGAGAAGTCTTTTTTTTAGGGTGCAGCCCTCGGGAATGATTTAACGGGAGAAAGAAGAGGAAGTTCTCTCTTTTTGAGGGATGTATTTAGAAGTTTTGGCCATTGATTCTTGTTTGGAAAGGTGGAAGGAAGTAAGTTTGGGTAGCTCTTAGCGTCAATATGACGAAGGAGTTGGTGGTGGAAGAAGTGAAGGTAGAGAGAAAGAAAGATTAAAGGAGTTGCAAAGGGAGGCGAAAGTCCTTAACGAGGCAAATAACCGAGTATTTATAGGGAATCGATGACCGTTCGATGTCGCTAGTGGCCTACCAGCACTGGTGTGCATTTAATGTTTTGGGGAAGCGAACCGACGAGATGTTTTGGTCGCTTCAACACTTACGTCATGAGGATGATGTCACTGTCGGGGACTTCGAAAATTCGAGATTCAAATTGTTTCTTGTTATTTTATTCCAAGAAACGCGGGGACTATCTGTATACGGTCGAAATCGAGTAAGCCCGATTTCATAAGCTCGAGAGGTCACCCCGAGGTCATGTTCAAATGTATCGAGACAGACCGGGTTCAAGGCTAATGAAGAAGTGCAGACCTCGAGAACCAAAGCATACAACCTCAAGGTCCGAGTACAAGCTACCTCGAAATAATGCTGTTTTTAGGCTAGTACTAGAATGGGCGAAAATTCCGCAGTGGCACAAGGATCAAGGCGTAAATCTCGGTACGGATTCGTACAAATCCGTTAGACAACTGTACCAACTAGATTCCTTTCCGAAAATAGAAATATACCAAATCTAGGAACTTTCCCTATTATATAAAGGGGAGGCTGCTCATTTGTAAACATCATCAATCATTGACTAAGAATATACATCTTTACTTTTGTGCTCATCTCTCACAATTGTCCTTTAGTTTTGTTATATCCTCTTTAGTTTATTCTATTGTTCATCTTGATCTATCTCTAGGTCCATACTTGCTCATACACTGGTTTGATTTAACTTGCTTATCTAACTTACGCATTTATCTTCTTGTTAAACAATCAGTGCTGGACTAAACCGTATATCTTTAAAGACCTCATTATAAATTTAAATTGTTACTCAAATTTTAGGGTAAACATAGATAAGATAACAAGTTTCTACAATTCAATATGTGACAGGAAAAAAAAGTCATTTAGAAGTTTCATAGGGATCTTCCAACTTAGATTGAATAAGAGCACTGGCAAAATTTAGTCCACTTGCTAAATGGTAAATCCAGTCTAGAATAATTGACATGGATATTAAAAAAAGGTTGGAAAAGATGAGGATTTGATTAAGTCAATCGTCAAAGACTAGAGGCGTCTCTTTAATCATCATTCTCAGAAAGTTCATTATTGACGCAATATTAAACCAACAAAAGGATTAAATTATTCTTGGAAAGAATAAGTGTATATTTGATGGTATCATTAGGGCAGACAAATCTTATCAAATGAGGAATATTATAATTGGGCAACAAGCAATAAGGTTAATAAAGTTGTCATGATTAAACGGAGGGAAAGGAGAGAAATAAATTTGATTTAATTAATATATAATACTTAGTTTTTATAGGTGCTATAAGAATTTCGACCATAAATTCAACAAGCAACTAAAGTCACCATGAGATTGTACTTATTGGCTATAAAGGTAAAGTGATGGATTCAAATTATTCGAATTTTTTCTTCTTATGTTCACACGTGTTTCCAAAGAGAAACATATAATTTCCTCTTTTCAACATGGAAATTAAGTATTACAAACTATATAAATAGGGCACTTAAAGAAATTGCAGTTCTAGTATATTTTTTAATTATGAATCTTCCAACTTTTTGTCTTTATTAATTTTCATCATCCCTTTTTCGAATTTGTGAAAACTCATTATGTTTTATTGTCCATGTTATTTAATAATCTTAAAATATTGCAAGATTTAAATTGCAGAGCCCATCCATAGAGTATAAACATTCTCACATAAACTAGGAACAAAACATAACACAAATACTAGATGGGATGTCATAAATGGCGTAAGGATGACGCAGTAATAAACCTAAAAGAAATCCGTAAACCCTTGCAAAGAGGATAAAGACAAAAAAGGAGAAATATAGAAAAATAAAAAGTAAGGAAATTATTAGAAAGGTATGGACCAATTGCTGATCTGGGAAGGAATAGTCATGTGACAGAAAGAGAACAGAGCCGGAGTTCTTTTAAGCAAGCAACAGGAAGGGGCCCACTACTTCTCTTTTTTTAGTCCAAAACTTGCTCTCTGTCGTTAAATGGAATAGTGTAAGGGGAGACTTTCTGTTTGAATTTGCTTTTATGGACGCTCTCCTTACAAAATGGGCCCCACGAACCGTCCCTTCTTCATTTGGGCTCTTACGGTTCACGACAAGCGCACAAGTAGCAGATTTGGTAAAAATTGCACAGAGCGTCTTGTTTGGTCACTTCCTTTTAAATTATATTCACTTTTAAAAAATGTTTTAACTTATGTTGACTGTTTAAATAATTTTAGGTCTTTTTTTCTCTTCATTCGTTCTCTAAATGTTAAAGATTGAGATATTATTATGCGTTCTACCATGATGATTCGTGTACATATGTTTGTCCCATTATGTTCAGTTTGGTCTTATTCACAATAATTTAACATTTTAGATATTTTAGCTTTACAGGCACATTGGTTTTTGGTTCTAATTTATTTGTAGTAACTTGTTTCCATTTCGAAAATATTTTTCATTCTTTAATCTTTGAAATGAACAGCATCAATCGCTGCTAATCATGATCTATTAAATTCATTGTTGTTTTAGAACTTTATCTCTAAGAATGCTGAAGTTCGATAAATATAAACAAAACTTCAGCTCCTAGAATACTGAAGTTCAGCAAATACAAAACAAACTTCAGCCTTGAAGTTCATCACAAACAGAACAAAGCTTCAGCTAAAACATGCTGAAGTTCAGCAAATACAGAACAAAGCTTCAGCTAAAAATACTGAAGTTCAGCAAATACAGAACAGAGCTTCAGCTACTAGAATGATGTAGTTCAGCAATTACAAACAAAAACTTCAGCCAACACATGATGTTGTTGTATTAAACTAAAGTTTGCCATTTGCACTATGAACTGAAGTTTGCGTGATTGCCTTTGTAAGTCATGCCAAACTTCATGCAAAAATATCTGAAGTTTTATTACGCTTCAGACAAAGATTTTTTGATACTTCAGGCCAGTATGCCTGAAGTGACGCGAAAAGTGGGTATGCTTGTAATTTTGTTTCTTGCAAAGCGGGTATAAGTTAAAACATGACCCAAAAAGCGGGTATAGATACAAATGCCTCGTAGATTTGCCGGTGCTTATTTTGTTGTGAAATTTTAAATTAAAAATCTTAACTTTAGGACAACTCATGACATTTTGTCCTAAAATTTTCAACTGAAACACTAAAATTCAGGATGCATTGACTAATTTCTAAATACCAACTCTTTAGAGTGGTTGTCTAGTGTAATTTTTAACTTCTTAAAGTCTTTCTCCTTTAACCGTCTCAATCTCCCGGTGCATGTGCACACTGTCTCAAAGTATATATATTGGGTTAAAACACTTCAATGATACCTTTTTAACATGATATGATATTGTTCGTTTTGGGCAAATTCGTACGGTTTTATCCAAAAGGTCTCACACCATTAAGAAATTCCTAGAACTTATATGTAGGATCTCAATTTTTTCAACTATAAATGTGGAGCCTTGTTTATATATCCAACAATCTCCCTCTCGAACTAAATTCCACACGGTCCATTATCACCATAGGTCTCCTCCTCGAACCAAGTCCACATGTTATTATCATGATCACGAATCAATTTTTGAGATTGGTTGTGTTACCGACATCGTTAGAGTATTATGGAAACCGAAATCCCCAACTAACGTCTTTTTGTGTGTGCGTCTCCAACCACGTACGAGTAAGCAAAATGGAGTCCGGAACAAAAATATTGGATTTTTGGACTCAAAGCACCGAAATAGATAAACAAAACTAATGATGACCTTTTTATATATAGCACATGAAATACATGATATACCATAACTTCACGTTTATCCGTTAAGGTATAGTGCATGTATTTCATGCGTTATACCCGAATTTCATAAGGCGGTCAAAGTACAGCTATAGCACATATATCAGATGTGTATACCTAAAGTTGAAAAGGCATATAGGTATAGCTCATCGAGCCTCGCCCGCACGGTTCAGGATTCAAGCAAATCGAGCCCCACACCATCAATCTGTCATCACATATTCGTCTCGCCGAACATGAGCTCTAATAGCAGTTGTTGGACTAAAACCAAATAATACTCTTACAATGGTGTGATATTGTCCGCTTTGACCCAAGCTCCCACGCTTTTCTCCAAAATGCATCACACTGCTAAGAAACTCACATCTTATATGTAAACTCCAAATCTTCTCAGCTACTAATGTATTATAAGCAATTATTAAACATTCTCATTATTTAATCACTTAACTGTAATTAGCTGCATTATTTAGTATAAATATCGCTTGTCAGTTTCTGTATGTCCATTTTTCCTTTACGCATTTGAAAAAAAAATTCATTACGTAGGGGGATTGATTTTGATGTTTTCATTATTTTGAATATGTTTATTTCTTAATAATATTTGGTTAAAAATGCAATCTAACATGATTCTTAATAAGCTTGGTTTAGTTCGGAATCAGTTTAGTTATTCAATTGTTGGGTTTTGTCCATTTTTCGGAAATACTGTTTCATTTATTATATGGAGAAAGGACTTTGACACTCGAAAAGAGGAAAAAAAGAAAAAAGTGTTGTAAAATCTACGGTAATTGTGAGTGTTCATTACCTTCACTACTTTCAACTATGATGTATATAACCTTCCACGTCATTGTTATAATTGTAACTTTTACACCTCCATAACTCCTTCCCATGATCTTCCCCTATGATCTTAAAGGTTAATGTCGTGTTTAAGACAAACCTTTTGTAACCTTCTATGTAATAGTATAAATAGAGGCATGAAATGTGTTATGAGATACACTTGAACACTTGGTGAAATAAGAAAGTTATATCTTCTTCTCTTATTCTATTATTTTTCTTCTTTCTTTATATTGTTACTTTGAGCAACATTTTCTTCGTACGAAGTTGAGCTCTTTTCGTTGTACATGTATATTTGTGTATTTTGTTTTCTTCGTTGTATATTTTGATTTCATGATTAGTGACTTTAATATACAGTTTTATAATTTCTCACACCTATAGATATGTGTAAAAATAAAGAATTCTACGTTTCTTTATTTTAAGTTATTTGCATGATTGTCAAGTGAAATTTGCTAATTTCATGTTAGTAGAATTAATTGAGAGAAGAATACTTGTTTTATGTTGTTCAAAATTTGAAATTGTATTAAAGTTAGAAGACATTTTTGTTCTAGTTAACAACAAAGATATACTAATAACTTGAAGAAAAAAAATAGTACTCTTTTCTACGGAATTATCACTTTAGTGTATATAGATCACAAATTTGATATTATGTCAATTTTAAAGATTCTTTACGTTATTATCTTAATGATTTCTAATTATTTATCTTCTTTGATAGTTTTTACTATGTCGAATTTGTCAAAACTTGAGTTTGTGAACTTGACATTTATGGAAATAATTATCTATCATGGGTTCTAGATGCTGAGATTCACTTAGCAGCTAAAGACCTTTGTTACACCATTACTCAGGGTAATGAGGCATCAAGCCAGGACAAAGCGAAGGCCATGATTTTCCTCCGTCACCATTTGGATGAAGGTTTGAAGTTAATTATTTGACAATGAAAGATTCACATGAATTGTGGACTGGCCTCAAGGAAATGTATGATCACCTTAAAGTTACGGTATTGCCAAGGGCTCGATATGGGTGGATGCACTTATGGTTGCAAGATTTTAAGACTTTAAGTGAGTATAACTCTGTTGTATTTCGAATAACATCCCAATTGAAATTATGTGGGTATGTTATGAATGATGAGGATTTGTTGGAAAAGACTCTTACGACTTTTCTTGCCTCAAATATGGTATTACATCAGCAATATCATGAAAGGGATTTTAAAAAGTATTCTGAATTGATCTAATACCTTCTGGTGGCTGAGCAACATAATACATTTTTGCTGAAACATCATGAAGCCCGTCTAAGAGGGTTAGCTCCGCTTCCTGAAGCGAATATGGTAGTGAGACATGATAAGTCTGAAAAAGTCAGAACAATTATCATGGCCATATGAATGTTCGTCGGCATGAAAATGGCAAGAGACGATATAATAATCGTCATCGTGGTGGTCATGGGAAACTAGAGAACAATATGGGTTTTCAAAGCAATCATTCAAGAGGCAAAAAAGGTAACTGTCCCTGATGTGGCATGAAAGGTCAATGAAAAGTTGAATGCCGTGCACCTGAGCATTTTGTCAGGCTTTATCTAAACTCCATCAAAAGAAAGGCAATTTATGTCGGAGCATCTTCTGCTAATCCCCCAATGGAGCCTCACTAGACCTTTAAAAATAATTTTGAGGTAGGGCCTTCAAACAAAAATGATTAAATGCCAAGGCAAATCTTGCTTTGAATGATGATGATTTTGCCCGATAATCGTACTCATTTGGAAGTTGAATACTTCTTTCGAGATCAAAACTAAAGTTTGATCATTTTACTAGGGAATGCAATAATGTTGTTATTTTTGTTTTCAATATTTTTTTTGTCTTGTTCTAAAGTTATTTTTTATTTTCAAGTAGTACTTAAGTGTATTATGTTTTTGTTGGTGTTGCTAGTTTTTCCATATTTCTCATGGTGTACTTTTATTTTTTTATGAAGAAAATAAAATTCTCCACTCTTCAATTGGATTCAAGATGAGTAATGAAGATTTATGCCTTTTGGATAGTGCTACAACTCACATAATATTTAGAGAAAATAAATTTTTCTCTCATTTGGTTATGAAAAAGCCTATGTTAATACAATATCTTGTAGTACAAAGTTAATTGAGGGCTATAGAAGAGCGATCTTATTACTACCTGGAGGAACGATATTAACTATTAATAATGCATTGTATTGTAGTAAGTCTCAAAGAAACTTTTTGAGTTTCAAATAAATTTTTTGAGACCTCTAACGAAGGATATGTTGAATACCTTTATACTATCACAATCTATGCGGGGGAAAATGTGTGCACAAAAATTACCCGCATTTTCTTCTGGGTTGTACCACATAAATATTGGTGTAGTTCAATCACATGTCATAGTAAACAAAAGGTTTACTACTTCTAATGATTTTATCATTTGGCAAGACTGGCTGGGCCATCCCGGTTCTAACATGATGTGCAAAATAATAGAGAATTCAAATGGGCACACATTAAAAAATAAGAAGATTCTTCAATTTAAGAAATTCTCTTGTGCTGCTTGTTCTCAATGAAAATTGGTTATTAAACCATCAACAACTAAAGTTGGTATGAATTCCTTGCATTTCAAGAACGTATACAGGATGATATATGTGGTCCTATACACCCTTCATGTGGACCATTCAAGTATAGTATGGTCTTGATAGATGCATCTACAAGATGGTCACATGTGTGCTTATTTTCAACTCGTAATATGGTATTTGCGAGATTGTTGGCCCTAATTATAAGGTTAAGAGCACAATTTCAAGATTATGCAACTAAGATAATTTGTCTTGATAATGCCGGTGAATATACATACCAGGCCTTTGCTGATTTTTGCATGGCCACTAGATTAAACGTTGAGCATCTGGCTGCTCATGTTCATACTCAAAATGGTCTAGCATAATCGTTGATTAAACACCTCCAATTAATAACTAGATCATTGCTAATGAGGACAAAATTTTCCCTTTCAGTGTGGGGACTTTATTGTTTTTGCATACAGCAGTACTTGTGCGCATAAGGCCAATCAATTATCATAAAGTTTTCCCATTACAGTTGGCTTTTGGTCATGAGCCAAATATTTCCCAATGAAGAACTTTGGATGTGCGGTATATGTTTCAATTTCTCCACCACAATGCACAAAGATGGGTTTCCAACGAAGGTTGGGAGTATATGTTGGTTATGAATCTCCTTCTATTATTATTTGTTTACAACCAGATTTGCGGATTGTCATTTTGATGAATCAATTTTTCCAATATTAGGGGGAGAAAATAAACGGCTGAAAAAAGAGGTACATTGGAACGTATTATCTCTATAGCATTTGGATCCTCGTACAAATCAATGTGAACAAGAAGTTCAAAATATCATTTATATGCATAATATTGGATTTACTATCATTCCACGGGTTACTAAATCGCATATTCTAGCTGTAAATGCGCCAATTCGAGTTGATATCCTAGTTGGACAGTATGAAAATGCAAATGAGTCTATGACACACCTTAAACGTGGTATACCAATCTATCCCAAGGATAAGAATCCCCGAACAATGAAAGGAGCAAATGATCAAGTTTATCATAACATGGAGGCAATTGCTCAAGAGGATCATAAAGACATGATAATTGATAAGACCTCACAGGAGGTTCTAGTACCTAGAAATGATGAAAAATAAGAGATCTCAATAAGTTATGTCTCTATGAAAAAAGGTGGAACCGAAATAACATTGTTGTTGACAATATTTTTTCCATATAATGTTGCAGTTGAAATAATGCAACAAGATGAAGATCTTGATCCAAAAGCCGTCGATGAATATAGACAGATAAATGACTGGCAAAAATGGAAAAACACAATTCAATCGGAATGGGCTTCACTCGAAAAACGTGACATTTTCGGACCAATAGTCCGAATGCCTGAAGATGTCAAGCCAGTGGGGTTACAAATTGGTTTATTATGCGAAAACTAAATGAGAAAGGTGAAGTCGTAAGGCACAAGGGTTTCGTAAAGGCATGTCATTGATTATATGGAGAAATATTCTCCTATGGTAGATGCAATTACCTTCATGTATCTAATAAATCTGGAAGTCCATGAAAAGCTTGATATGGGATTGATGGATGTTATCACAACCTACTTATATGGGTCACTGGACAATGAAATTTTTAAGAAAATCCATGAATGATTTAATGTTCCTGAAGTACATAAAAGTTCAAGGGAAGCTTGTTCAATAAAGCTTCAGAAATCCTTATATGGATTGAAGAAATCATGGAGGACGTGGTATAATCGCCTTAGCGAGTATTCGTTAAAGGAAGGATACAAAAATGACCCTATTTGCCCTTGCATCTTTATTAAGAGGTCTAGATCCAAATTCGTCATCATAGCTGTGTATGTTGATGACTTGAATATCATTGGCACTTCTAAAGATCTTCCAAAGGATGTAGAGTGTTTGAAGAAAGAATTTCAAATGAAAGATCTTGGTAAGACAAAATTTTGTCTTGGCCTACAAATTAAGCATGTATCAAATGGAATTTTGTCCATCAATCAACATCTATTGAAAAGGTTTCAAAACGAGTTTACATGGATAATACATATCCATTGTGTACCCCAATGGTTTTGAGATCGCTTGACATAAATAAAGATCCATTTCGGCCTCAAGAAAATGACAAAGAACTTGCTGGTGGTGAAACTCCATATCATAGTGCAATTTGGGCACTGATGTATGTTGCTAATAATACATGGCCAGATATTGCTTTTGCAGTAAGCTTATTATCAAGATTCAGTTCCTCCCCAACAAGAAGACATTGGAATGGTGTTAATCATATATTTAGATATCTTCGGGGAACTCTAGACATGAGATTGTTTTATTCTAATGAATTCAAGTAAAAAATGATTGGCTATGCCGATGCAGGTTATTTGTTTGATCCATATAAAGCCCGATCTGAAATAGGCTATTTGTTTACATAAGGAGGTACATCTATTATGGTGTTCAATGAAATAAACAATAGCTGCCACATCTTCAAATCATTCTGAGATAAAAACTATTCATGAAGCTAGTCGGGAATGTGTTTGGTTGAGATCAATGACTCAGCATATTCAGGAAATTTGTGATTTTCTTATGAAAAAGGATAATCCAACTACACTATATGAAGACAATGTTGTTTGCATTGCTCAACTGAAAGGAGGATATATCAAAGGAGACAGTACACATCACATTTCACCAAAATTCGTTTTCACGCATGATCTTCAAAAAATGGTGAAATTAAAGTTCAACAGATTCATTCATGTGAAAATTTTGCTGATTTGTTACACTAAGGCATTACTAACGTCAATATTTGAGAAGTTGAGACAGAAGATTGGAATGCGACGTCTTCAAGAAATAAAGTGATGTTTTTATGAGGGGGAGTATGATATGCGTTGTACTCTTTTTCCCTATCCTAGGTTTTGTCATACTGGGTTTTCTTGATAAGGTTTTTAACGAGGCAGCAAATAAAGCGTATTACAGATATGTGTACTTTTTTTCCTTCACTGATATTTTTTTTCACAAGGTTTTTTCTTAGTAAGGTTTTAACGAGGAATATCATCTATTTTTTGACATCTAAGGGGGAGTGTTGTAAAACCTATAGTAACTCTGGACGTCCACTACTCCTACCACTTTTACCCTTGATGTATATAACCTCCCACTATTTATCATTATTATGATTGTAACTCCCACGCCTCCATAACCCCTCCCCATGATCTTAAAGGTTAATGTCATGTTTAAGACAATCATTTTGTAACCTTGTATGTAATAATATAAATAGAGGCATGAAATATAATATGGGATACACGTGAACACTTGATGAAATAAGAAAGTTATCTCTTCTTCTCTTATTCTATTATTTATCTTCTTGTTTTATATTGTTACTTTGAGCTACATTTCTTAATACGAAGTAAGCATTTTATCAATTAAAGTCAATATAGGGAGAAACAGGAGGTTGGAAAATAGATAAAAAGTTTAAAATCATTTGATAATTATCCAACTTGCAATATGAAAATTTGTGTCACAACTCACAATGTTTTATAAATAATATTTTTATCAACTTTTTCTTCTTAAAAAAAGGGAGAATGATATTTGTTAGGGGTAAAATTAGTTAGTGACAGTTGGATGAATGAAGAGGTGATACGTGGGGCTGAAGACACGTAGGGTGTGAGTCAACAAATAGTCGATAGCGGTTGCAAGCATGTGACCAGTGTTGGGCGAATTTCGAAGACAGGGTAGTAACAAAGATTTGAAGAACTGATCCAGATAACATTTAATGAAAAACCTCTAAAGAAAATATCTGCATTTATAGCCAAGCGTTATGCATCCATCAATGACGCTTTTCTTCTCATTCAAGAGGTTCTTGATTTTCGGATCTTGTCTCCCTAAACATAAATATACATAGGAGAATTAGTATCCATTGTAGGCACGAAAAATATTTTGTACGCCAAAGCTATATTCTGCTCTCAAATTATGAAATTACTTTCTTTCTTTTGTTCGTAATATTGTTCATACTACTGCTTTAGGATAAGCTCATCACAGAGAGGTCGTATTTCTTTGGGTTGGTAGTAATGGAATGCTTTCATTATCTAAAATAAAGAACATCTCCAACAACAAACTTGTATTTCTTTAAGTTATTTTTAAATTCTTGATTTTATTGTTGTTTATTTCTTATTGTTGGATTAAGTTAATTCAGTATAATGACCCGACCTGTTGTTTTGAGAATCTGCATTCCTACTCAGCTATTTGAAGTTTTTATTGTCTTCGTATGATGTATTATGACTTGTGTGTATCGGCGTTTTTGGTTTTTAGGTGTTTCAGAATTAGTTTGAAAGAATTAATTTCATGTTTGAAGCTTTAAGTTGGAAGAGTTGACCAAGTTTGACCTTTGAGTATTAGACCTCTGATTGGAGTTTTGACGATTCTGTTAGGTCTGAATTTTGTTTTTGGACTTGGGCATATGCCCGGATTTGCATTTGGATATTTCTAGAAGGCTTCGACACTAATTGGTGAAAGATGGGAATTTGAAGGTTTAAAATGTTCATAAGTTTGACTGGGAGTTGACTTGATGATATCAGGTTTGGATTGTGGTTCCAGGAATTGGGATAAATTCGTTATCTCATTTGGGTCTTTTGTGCAAAATTTGAGTTCATTCTGAGTTGATTTGATATGTTTCGGCACCAATTTTAGAAGTTGAAATTTTAAAAGTTCATTAGATTTGATTTGAAGTGCGACTAGTCGTTTCAATGTTATTATGCTTGATTTGAGATCTAGAGTAGATACATGTTATGTTACGGCACTTGTGGGTATATATGTGGACGGGGTCCTGAGGGGCTCGACTGAGTTACAGAAGTGTTTTGGATCATCTTTCATTCGGTTGGTCTTTGTTGGACCTAGTGTGATCGCACATGCGGAATATTAGACGCAGGTGCAGATCCGCAAATACGGTCATGTGGGCACATGTGCGAAGTAAGGCTGGGAGCAGGATTTTTGCAGAAGCAGGGAAGTGGACCGCATATGTGGTAGCGCAGAAGTAGTGGCTGTGATCGTAGAAACGGGGATGTGCGCAGAAGCGTGGTTTGTGTCGCACCCGCGCTAGCGCAGAAGTGGGGCCTGTTGCGTAGATGCGGAAGAGAGAACTTCCAATGTTTTCCACAGAAGCGTAGTTTGGTCGCAAACGCGGCCCTTTTGTTCACAAATACGAAAATGGCTGGGCACAAGCTATAATTTCGAGGGTTGATCATTCTATTCACAATATTTAGACTTGGAGCTCGGTTTTGGGCGACTTTGGAGAAGAATTTCAGCATACAAATTGGGGTAAGCATTCTTAACTCGGTTGTGATTATATTTCGCGAATCTATCTTCTTTTTTGGTAATTGTATTATGAATTCTAAAGAGAAATTGGGAGATTTTGTCTAAAATTTCATAAAGTGCATTTTTGAGTTTTGAACATCGATACAGAGTCGAATTTGAGTGAAACTAGTAAGGTTTGGCTCATAATTGAATGTGTTGTCGGATTTTATGAGTTTTGTCGGGTTTTGAGGTGCATGCCTAGTTTTGACTTTTGATTAAATATTTGACCTTTATTGATTGGGTTTGTTTCCTTTGGCATTATTTGATATTCTTGAGTTGCTTTTGGCTAGTTTCGAGCCGTTCAGAGATCGGTACGCGCGAGATGGCATTTTTAGTGTATTGTTTGGCTAGAATACGTATTAGATTTGGAGTATATAAGGTAAGAACCCTATATAAAATTTGTTGAGGCACTAGTTGCCTGAATTATTTGTGATAACTACGTGCTATGGGTGCATTGTGTAAGGTTTGAAACCATGTGCGAGCACCAGGGTATTTATCCATGCTCAGGGCAGTGCTTAGTCTATGATATGCCTAAAGTTGGTTGTTAGGCTTTAAGCTACAACGTTTCTCATATTTGTATCAATGTTGTGAGCTATTTGACACATGTTCGAGGTTACAGATAGGCTAATTCCCTGAAAGAAACTTGGTATTGTTATTTTTATGATAAAATTTGCCGATTCGAGTTATGATATAACACACATTGCACATGCCTACAATTTAGCATGTAATTATTCCAGTCCAGGAGCATGAAATCTCATATTTATCCGTCATATACATGTGTTCTTGTATGCTTGCTTCTGTGCGATGTGATTTGTACAAGATGCCTGTGACCACGCTGAGCGGATTGTGTTGTTATGCTTGTGACCATGACGGGCAAATTGTGTTGTTTGCATGTGACCACGCCAGGCTGATTGTGATATTAACACGTGAGTTGTCCGTGCGAATTGATATTATAACACGTGAGTTGTCCATGCGTGTATATAGATATTTATACTATATTAAGTGAGTTATCCGTGCAGATCCAGATATTGATACTATAGCACGTGAGTTGCCCATGTGGATCCAAATACTAATACTATAATACGTGAGTTGTCCGTGCAACACGTGAGTTGTCCGTGCAACTCGTAAGTTGTTCGTGTGGATCTAGATATTGATACTATAGCACGTTATGTCCATGCAACACGTGAGTTATCTGTGCGGTTGATATTGATGTGAGCTCTAGGAGAGCTGGTTACCGTTATTAGATCGGGTTGCGTTCCGCAGTGGGCTGATATTTTGTTATTGCATTTCATCTTTACTTGCAAATCCCTTGACTGATTACCTGATTTGCTTGCATATTTTCCTTATATGTTGGATTGTTGACTGAGAAGAACACTTTAAAACCAAGAATTGTGAGCATCAAAAATGGTTTTACCTGAGATTTTCCTGATTTGATCATTCACAAATCCTATACTTGTTGGAATTTTGAACTGCATAGGTGCTAGTGAGAATCATCTATAGTTCTTGCTTATTTTATCTTGCCGAGGTTAGTTAGGATACTTATTACGTACATGGGGTCGGTCATACTCAAACTATAGTTCTGCACCTTATGTGCAGATCCTTGTGTTGATGCTGATGTGTATGGCGAGGCTTGAGATTGAAGATTTACTCGTGTTCCAGTTATGACTATCCCTTGTCCTTGGTAGCATTGGATTCAGATATTCATTTACATTTCAAAGAGATGTTGTAATTATTTCAATTCAGTTTTGTAAAACTCTAAGTCTTAATGACTCATGACTTATACTATCAGTCCTTGATAATTCTTTGTATGGAAGTTCAGTTACATTATCATTATTTCTCTTAGTAAATCTCATTAGAATTGAATTATTGTTAAATTGTCTTACCTAGCTGGTTGGGTTAGGTGCCACCACAACTAGTTGAATTTTAGGTCGGGACAAGTCGTTATTAGAGCTTTAAGTTCATAGCTTCTATGAGTCATGAGCAAGTGTCTAGTAGAGTCTCTCGGATCGGTATGATGACGTCCATACCTATCTTCGGGAGGCTACATGGCATTTAGGATAAAATTCTCATCTCTCTTTACTTATCATGCAACACTTATTCAGCTTGAAACGTATCTCTTTGAATTCCTTCCACTCACTAGTATGCGCATGTGGGCGCTCGTTATCAATTGTACATCGACGCCTTGTGGATTCCATGGATGAGGTGCAAGATGTGTTTTTTGTGCTTTGGTGATGGGCTAGTCTGGAGGACTCGAGGACATGTTTAGACCGAAGCTTAGGTTCGACAGTTTTAGTTGTGTAGGTATACTCTTCTGGACATCTATGTCTGGTGGTTTTCCTATGAGTGGAATTTTTGGATAGATGAGTGGTTGGATGGCTATATGATGAGTAGGAAGTGACTGCGGGAAGTTTTCAGATGGTTTGAATGTGTTGATAAAAGTTTGTGTGATATGTGAAAAGAACTATTGGATGCTCAATTTATGTGGATGTGTCATACAGTCTTGAGTTATGAAGGGTTTTTGAGAGATTGTGTTGTTGTGGAACGAAGTATTTTTTATGTCTTGTTGATGAGTTCATACTCGGGGAGATTAAGTGTCTGCGTATAAGTTATGGGTGTGGGAGGCTATATTGAGTTGTCAGTTTGAGGATAAGCAGGTAGGTTATCACGTGGGGGCAATCCACTAATGTGTGATCTCTATGATGTTGTGTGAAGGTTTTATTTTCTACCAGTGGGTATATGTGATGGATTCTGATTTTGGATTGGTTGAAAAAGTTGAATTAACCGTCACGAGGATGAATGCGAGCTTACCGAATGATTTGATGTATTATATGGTTTGTGTTACATGAGCTTTTGAAGGATTTAGTTGAATACCACTACGACATTATGGCATTAATAGAGTGTGTTCATTGTGAGTCATTTAGTGTTTTGATCTATGGCTTTGAGCCATGTGGGGGAGTACGTTATCGATGATTTGATTACATGGTTACATTGTGTTGGTTTCAATTTGAGGCATTCTTGTGGACCAGTTATGACTTGTAGAGGCTGGTTTTGAGGATGATTTAAGCAAAGAATTTCTAGATGCATGATGTATTACACTGTATGGGTATATGGGAAATGTGTAACGATTGAGTTGTTATTCGTGAAGGACGTAGTTAGCATGGAGTGGGAATTTGCTCGGTTGCGTTAAGGTGGGGGTTACTTCTTTGGGTGTTGTTCTGCTAATGGGGCACATGCCGTTAAGCTCATTGGGGCGGTACATTTGAGATTTGAGTAGAATGGATGTCTCTCGAGAAGGTTCTAATGGTTTCCAGATTTAAATGTAGAAATTGAGAATTTTTCGGATTTGTATATGGCTAGACTCTGAGATTTGCATTGGATGGTGTCGAGACTCATGGTACCTTTATATCATTATGGATTCTACATTTCAGTATCAAGAAGGTGAAGGAAACGATTTTAGATTCATATAAGGTATTTTCAGAGTGGGTGTCTCGGTTATGGTACTTTTGGGGGTGCTTAAGAGGGAGTACAACAGCTTATGGGCCTTAGGGCGATGTGGCTTTATTGTAGGATCTCTTCTGGTGAGCTTTAAGTACGGATCATGGTGTTCTGGAAAGGAGAAGTGTCAACTTGAGGGCAATTCGGAAGGAACTCGGAGAAATAAGATAGCTTGGTAGTAGGTTGGATCAACACGATAATGGGTATGATCAGTTCTTTTGATATTGAGAATGTGGTGAGTCTCTACAGGTGTTTTTCGGCAATACTATTGGATTTGGCGACCTGTGTGGCTTGGTTGAGTTATATAGATTTTGTTTTGATGGATTGATTATGTGCGAATAGGTTTCGGAGAGTTATCAGTGGTTTCTACCACGATTTGAGATTGATATATCCTAACGACGTGAGGAGCCTATTGCATATTGTGAATTTCTCATGGATGAGATTAAATGGAAGGTTTATGACTGATCGAGTATGTGTTCTTCTTGTGACTTAGAGTTGATTATGAGATTCTCGTACATTTCATATGATGTCATGATAGATCTGGTGTGGTGTGTGGGATTGAGGATTGCATCTACAAGGTCACATTTCAATTTTGAAGGGAAGGTCATGAACTATTAGACAACATGAACAATTTCAAATGACTAGATGAATGCTATTAATACTTGGTATTGCCTAAGAAGAATGTACATTGAGAAGGCGCACTCGGTTTTGATTTACATATGCTTCATTGGTATTTTGATACTCGCTTGGTTGATCTATTGCTGATATTCAAATTTTGCTATGTAGCACGGAAGAAATATAGAAGTATTCCTCGTAGGATGATCGTGCATGAGAGATGTGATAGACATTCGAGTGCTAGAGTTGGGATCAACTATGGCGATTCGTGTGTTCTATGAATTTGGAGACTGGAAGTTCTCAAAAGAAGAATGTTTCATTGTGGTGGATTGTGAAGATGTGGCCAAAGTTAGACAGATGGTGCTACGTGTTATGGTAAGGTCGTTGTGAACCTTTGGAGGGCTATTTGTCCATTCGGGGATGGCCGGAGTTGATTTTGGGGCCCATTAGTAGGACCAATAAGGATGTTTATTCTACACCGGGTCGGATTTGTTGCTTTCGTACTGCTATTCTTGAGGGATGTGCCATTCAGTTAGAATTGAGTTTATTTGTATCTGATATGCTTTATGTGTTACTCTTCTATGCTACAGGGGGTTGTGATTTGTTTGCCATATGCACACATGATGTTGTTCTGTTTGGGCCTTATAGCGAAATTTGAGTGAGGTGGTTATTAGGATGTTGAATGGTTGATTGTACCTTAGTTATGATATATTGTGTTGCTTGCTTCTCCGTGGTAATGGTCATGCACTTTGGGTACTTGACGTCAAATTGTGTGTGGTTGTTGATCTTGAGCATTGTGGCTTGAGGTATTTCATACCGATATTTGAATAGGTTCGTGCATAGCAGCGAAGTTATGTTGGGATATGATCCTTTGTGTGACATTCATGTGTCTTGATTATACGATATATGATGGGCTCATAGCATTGCGGTTGTGGTTAATTGATGAGCTTGCAGTACGGTTCTCTCATTTGAGTCATTTTCCATAATAGAGTACATTTGAATTGTTGCTTATTGGTGCACGAATTGCACGGTTTGTGGCTTTAGGTTGTAGTGGTGTGGCATGTCACTAGAATGGTTGTGTTTGACGAGATGAGGTCATTGGACCTAGAATGCATGCTATCAGATTTGATTGCGGTGTATTTGGATGGATATTGTCGTTGATTGGATTAGAAATTAGCTATAGCTCTTGTCGAAGGAGAGAGAGCTCCATGAGTTATTGATATGATGAGAGGTTATGAGTTTCTATGTGTTTCTTTCATTATTGACAATGTGCAAAGGTTTTGAAAGATGCTTTGATTGATATGAGGTTTATTATCGGAATCAGGTTTGTTTTGTGCAGCTACCGTGATCAGGAAGTTTTTCTGCGCGTAGGAGAGTTATGTGGTATATCATGTGATTACATTTTGTGTTACAGTTATCACTTGATACAGCGTATTCAGACTCATACAGTGTGTATATACGAAATTTGGGTCTTGTAATGAATTCTGCATGTTGTAAATGGGGCGCTAAGGCTTACGGGCTAAGGTTTAATTAAGGATCTTCAGTTATGTTGTGTCGTCAATCTTATATGTCTTAGGGTGACGTGGGATCACCTCGGGTATGTGCATGTTAAGGTTAAACGACAGTTTGATGGATTTGGAATGACTCTTGGCAAGTTCGAGGATGAACATATATTTAAGTGGGGGAGAATGTAATGACCTGACCAATCATTTTGGGCATTTGCATTCCCGTTCAGTTATTTGAATTCTTGATTGGCTTTGTATGATGTATCATTGCTAGTGTGTATCGTCGGTTTTGGGTTTCGGGCGTTTCAGAATTAGTTTGGAAGAATAAATTTCTTATTTGAAGCTTTAAGTTGGAAGAGTTGATGAATTTTCACCTTTGAGTACATGATGTTGGATCTGAGTTTTGATAATTCCGTTAGGTCCGGATGATTATTTGGTACTTGGGTGTATGCCCGAATTTGCATTTGGATATTTTTAGAAGGTTTCAGTACTAATTGGTGAAAGTTGGAAATATGAAGGTTTGGAATGTTCATAAGTTTGACTGGGCATTGACTTCATGATATCAGGTTCATATTGTGGTTCTAGGAATTGGTATAGCATTGTTATGTCATTTGTAGACTTGTGTGCAAAATTTGAGTTCATTCCGAGTTGATTCGATATGTTTCGGCACTAGTTTTAGAAGTTGAAATTTCAAAACTTCATTAGATTTGGTTTGAGGTGTGACTCATCGTGTTGATTATATGCATGATTTGAGGCCTCGATAGGTCCGTGTTATGTTACGGAACTTGTTGGTATATTCGACGGGTTCCCGAGGGGCACGGGTGAGTTGCAAACGTGTTTCAGATCATCTTTCATTCATTTCTTACGGCTGGTCTTTGCTGGACCTGGTGTGACCGCATCTGTGAAATATTGGGCACATGTGCGGAGCCACAAATACCACCATGTGGGCGCAAAAACAAAGTAAGGGTGGGAGCAAGATTTTCTCCGAAGTAGGGAAGTGGACCGCATCTACGGTAGGGCAGAAGCGGAAGCTATGATCGCAGAAGTGGGGATGTGCGCAGAAGCACGGGTTGTGTTGAACCTGCTCTTGCGCAGAAGTGGGGCCTGTTACGCAGGTGCAGAAAAGCAGACTTCCAGTGTTTTTCATAGTAACGGAGTTTAATCGCAAAAACGACGCAGCAGAAGCGTCCCTTTTCTTCGCAAATGCGAAAATGGCTGGGCACAGGCTATAACTTCGAGGGTTGGTCATTTTGTTCACATTTTTGACACTTGGAGCTCAGGTTTGGGCGACTTTGGAGAGGAATTTCACCACACGGATAGGGTAAGAATTCTTGACTTGGTTGTGATTATATTTCGCGAATCTATCTTCATTTTTGGTAATTGGATTATGAATTTATAAGATAAATTGGGGGATTTTGTCTAAATATTCATAAAGTAAATTTTGGAGTTTTGAACATCGATACGGAGTCAGATTTAAGTGAAACTAGTACGGTTGGGCTCGTAATTGAATAGGTTGTCAAATTTGTGAGTTTTGTTGGGTTTAGATGTGTGGGCTCGAGTTTGACTTTTTTGTGTAGTTGGATCTTTTGATTATTGATTGGGTTTCTTTCCTTTAGCGTTATTTGATGTTCTTGAGTTGCTTTGGCTAGTTTCGAGCCATTCGGAGATCGGTACACACAAGATGGCATTTCTAGAGTATTGTTTGACTTGCTCGGAACTAGATTTGGATTGTTTGAGGTAAGAATTCTATCTAAACTTGGTTGAGGCACTAATTTCTTGAATTATTTGTGATAGCTACGTGTTATGGGTGAGCATATGTGTGGGGTTTGAACCTATTTGCGAGCACTTGGGTATTTACCCATGCTTGAGGTAGTGCATAGGCTATGATATGCCTAGAGTTGACTGTTAAGCTTTAAGATACAATGTTCTCATATTTGTATGAATGTTGTGAATTATTTGAGCCATGTTCTAGGTTACGACAAGGTGAATTCCCTGAATATAACTTGGTACTTGTTTATTTTTGTGATAAAATTTTCCGATTTGAGCTATGGTAACACATTGCACATGCCTACACATTAGCATGCAATTATACAAGTCCAGGAGCATGAAGTCTGATATTTATCCATCATATACATGTGTACTTTTGTGCTTGCTTATGTATGATGTGATTTGTACTGGATGCATGTGACCATGACGGGTGGATTGTGTTGTTATGCGTGTGACCACACCAGGCGTATTGCGATATTAGCGCGTCAGTTGTCTATGCGTATTAATAGTATAGCACGTGAGTTGTCCATGAAACACGTTAGTTGTCCGTGCGGATCCATATATTTCTTGCTTCTTTTCTCTCACCGAGGTTAGTTAGGATACTTAATGAGTGCATGGGATCGGTTGTACTCATACTACACTTCTTCACCTTGCGTGCAGATCCTTGAGTTGATGGTGTTGTGTACGGCGAGGCCTACGTTGAAGATTGATACGCTCAATTTACACCTTAAAAGAGTGCAAGCGATCGTTGTCAAATATAGTAACCCAACAAGATTGGGGTCGAATCCCACAGAGAACAATATGAGGGCGATTAGGAATGCTAGAGAGTTATCACTTATCGCGCAATACCAAATAATTAAGATTTTGGGTTTTTTTGATAATTGTTTATAGTTAAATGCGAAAATATAAACTAACCTAGAAAGCGAGTACAATGATCAATGGCAACAAGTATCGATGCTTCGGGTATTACACTCGAGTAACGATCCAATGTATTTCACGATTTTACAAATATGAGCGGGTATAATTAGCCATGGATAACATTTCTTAATTAGATTTTCCCAAAGACTAACAACACTTCCTAATTGAATTATCCCTAAC
>ML259796.1:0-36704 GCA_005239495.1 Nicotiana undulata | reverse complement strand
ATATATATATATATATATATATATATATATATATATATATCATTGTACTACTTTAACTACATATATAGCATGTTAGAGTATATTTTAGTGTATTCACTCCTTGTATTACAAAAGTGTTAACGAATTACATTTATATTATTTAGATAGTAAATATAAAAGTGATTTTTAATTTTGACCAATGTTGAACTGAAAACAGACCAACTTTGGTCGCTAATCATCCAAAAATTAAAAATTAGCGACCAACGTTTGTCGCTATTTGCTTCCCCTGTATTAACCGACCAACTTTGGTCGGTAATTTTAAATAAGATTTATTTATATTTTATAAAATATTTTAAATAATAATATAATTATTAAAACTTTATAAGTGGGTCCCACATTAGCAATCAAAGTTGGTCGCTAATGTCAATGTTTCTTTGACCAAGCAAGTCTGACCAGCGCGATCAACATGTTGACCACTTTACCAACCAAATACCGACCAACCTTGATCGGTAAATTATTTAAAATAAATATTTAATAATTTTCTCCACATTTGCGACCAACTTTGATCGCTTTTTTTTACCGACCAACTTTGGTCGCAAATATTTGGTCGGTAATTTCCAGATTTCTAGTAGTGTTTATAATTGTGGGAGAGGAGAATTGTGACAAGAAAAAACTCTTTCTGACCAATCAAACTGAAGCGCAACAAGACCGCATTAGATTGGTCAGAACACGTCATTTGCACATGTAGCGCAGTTTCATTAGCCTTTTAAATTGACTTGGCATGCCTTATCATTTTTTACATGTGGCATGATCCTATTGGATCTTCTGTTTTACTTGGTGTGCTGCGTCATTTGACACATTACACTAAACTTGGCCTCTAGGAAGATAATATCTTAGGCTTAATGAAGTGGGCTCATCACTTGTATCCCATTAGATAGGCTAGCCCAATAGATTTGAACTTATTTGTTAATCCATGTATATTGGGGCATTTGCACCTATACCCGCTTTTTGGGTCACATTTTAACTTATACCCGCTTTGCAAAAAAAATAGCAAGCGTACCCACTTTTCGCAAAACTTCAGGCATACATGCCTGAAGTAGCAAAGACAATCACACAAACTTCAGCATTCTAGGAGATGTGCCTGAAGTTGTTTGTAATTGCTGAACTTAAGCCTTCTACTACCTGAAGTTTTGTTCTCTATTTGTGGTACTTAAGCATGTTTTAGCTGAAGTTTTGTTCTGGATTCAATAGTTTTGTCGTAAAGCTTTTTCAAAAACTTCAGCAGAAGATGCTGAAGTTATTTAGTTCATTTGTAAAAACTTCAGCACTAAATAAGCTGAAGTTTTGTCATGTATTCATTAGTTTTTTCATAAAGCTTTTCAAAAACTTCAGCAGAAGCTGCTGAAGTTATTTAGTTCATTTGTAAAAACTTCAGTACTAAATAAGCTGAAGTTTTGTCCAGGATTCATTAGTTTTGTCATAAAGCTTTTTCAAAAACTTCAGCAGAAGATGCAGAAGTTATTTAGTTCTTTTGTAAAAACTTCAGCGTTAAATAAGCTAAAGTTTAGTTTTGTCATAAAGCCTTTTCAAAAACTTGAGTAGAAGATGCTGAAGTTATTTAGTTCATTTGTAAAAACTTCAACACTAAGTAAGCTGGAGTTTTGTCCTGGATTCATTAGTTTTGTCATAAAGCTTTTCAAAAACTTCAGCAGAAGCTGCTGAAGTTATTTAGTTCATTTGTAACAACTTCACCAATCAGTAAGCTGGAGTTTTGTCCTGGATTCATTAGTTTTGTCATAAAGCTTTTCAAAAACTTCAGCAGAAGCTGTTGAAGTTATTTAGTTCATTTATAAAAACTTGAGCACTAAATAAGTTGAAGTTTTGTCCTGGATTCATTAGTTTTGTCATAAAGCTTTTTCAAAAACTTCAGCAGAAGATGTTGAAGTTATTTAGTTCATTTATAAAAACTTGAGCACTAAATAAGTTGAAGTTTTGTCCTGGATTCATTAGTTTTGTCATAAAGCTTTTTCAAAAACTTCAGCAGAAGATGTTGAAGTTATTTAGTTCATTTGTAAAAATTTCAGCACTAAATAAGCTGAAGTTTTGTACAATAGCCGGGAGAAGGAGCGCCTGAAGTTGTAAACCTTAGGGTATAAGTTAAATAATTTTAAAAATATCGGTACAGGTTAAATGGGGGCGACCAAATAAGGCGCCCCATGTAATTTTTATATGTATATTGGGCTTATATAACTAATCAAATTATATTAGCACAATAAATTTATTTGAACTAATATATCTCAAATTTAAATAGTTCAAATTATTTTATGAATTTAATTCTAATAAAATTTACGTGCCTACACTAGCATTCAACTATGCCTATTAATTTGGTCATAGATTCGGGAATACTTGACTGTTATTTGGAACAGTGCAACCGAAGTCTTGAGATTTTTTTGGTAGGGGTAAGGGTGCTGCTAGATTAAGTCTCATGGTTTCTTTACAACTGCTTGAAGGTATAAGAGTTTTATTTGTCAATGTATGATTCTTGCACTGACATTTCCATGCCTACTTGTTAAAGAATTTCTTCTTGAACACCGTGTAAATCTTGAGGTTTTCGGATAAGTGAACTGCCATTGCCCAAAGATTAAGCTATTTTTTTTGTTTGTTTGTTTGTATTGCTTCAGGATAAATAGTGGAGATAAAGAAACACTAAGGTCAGCAAGACAACTATTAGGAAAAACACCAAAAGGGATTAAAACAAGTAGTAGTTGAATGTATTATTTATTCTTATATGCGGAATATAGAATGTAATTATTGCCTGAGTTTAGCTTAAATTAAAAGTTTGAGTATAATAAAGGAGAGAACAAGAAAAGATACTGTCACGTTTTAAAACCACTCAGCCTACTTGCACGGGGCAGGTAGAAGTAGAATCACGGAATCCCCTATTGAAGACATAGAAAAATTGCCAGAACCACGGTTGGCATTTTAGAAATAACATTCTTTTTGGAAGCCAGAAAAATACACACACACTAAGAGGTACGTCATACGCGAGTGCCATGGAAATGGACAAGGTATGACGTTTTTTTAATTGTCTGTTTTCAGGATTTGTTAGACAGAAAACACACACGATGGATTTAAAGAAATAGTACAATGTTATAACAAAATTAGAAGTAAAACAACAAAATGGTAAAAAGAGTTTAATATAAAATTGTAATACTAGCTAGTGGCATTTTTCATGCTTCATTTTCACAAGATGGAGCTGGTTTTAGTGAGTCTATATAAAGAGTTATATATCTTTGTGTCTGTCGTCCTCAAGATACAAAAATGGAACTCCACAATATCCTTCTCTTCTGCGTCTCACTATTCTGTTGGTTCTTCCTCAAACCTTATATCCATTCTAAATCCAGAAATCTACCACCTGGTCCCGCTGGTCTCCCCATAATCGGTTCACTACTAGAGCTAGGCTCAAGACCCAACCAATCACTAGCGGTGCTTGCCAAAATCCACGGCCCTCTCATGACTCTTAAACTTGGTTCAATCACTACCATAGTTGCTTCCTCACCTGAAACAGCCAAAGAGATCCTCCATAAACACGACGAAACTTTCTCAGCACGCACTGTTCCCGTTGCTGTCGCCGCCCAGCCAAACCTAGAAGCGACAGTGGCATGGATCAACGGTGATCACTTGTGGAAGAAAAAGAGAAGATTCCTTAGCACACAAATGTTCACTAACCACAGACTCGATTCTCTCCAAGAACTTCGTCACCAAAAGGCTGCACAACTAGTGAATCATATAAGGAAACAGTGTCAAACTGGTTCAGCTGTTGACATAGGACGTGTTGCTTTTGCGACAACGTTGAATTCAATATCGAACACCATTTTCTCGATGGATATGGTGGACCCAGAATTCAAGACGGCTAACGAGTTCAAGGAATTGATTTGGACGGTCATGGAGGGTTCTGGGGTACCTAACTTATCTGATTATTTTCCAGTTCTAAAGCGGCTAGATTTGCAAGGAGTGAAGCGTCGCATAGAGCCAGCATATATAAGGTTGCATGAGATATTTGACAAAATAATTGAGAAGAGAGTAGAAGCTAGAACCTCAGGGATGAAGAAGAAAGGCGATTTGTTGGATGTACTTCTTGATCAATGTGAAGAAGATGCATCCGGATTTGGCACAACGATCAAGCCTCTTATGGTGGTAATGCTTTTCTTCTTTCCTTTTTAAATTTGAATTTTGAGTTCTGCCTTATACTTAACTGAAAAAGAACCGTTGGCTCCACGTACGGTGGATTCTTGATCTTCAGGCCTTTAGGCCTGCCGCTTCCTCTTCTCTTTGTAAAGGGCCACGCTTGAACTGTGCCCGCGGTTCACGCCATGGTTTCGTTCCTTTCTTGATATCTTCCTTGGTCTCTTGTAAAAACATGGCGACAGATGGATCTCAAACGTTTGAGGCCATGGTTTCAATGACTTATTCCAACTTTAACTAATGCCTCAGTTGTTTGTACTTCGTAGAGGTCTTGCTCTTAGTCATTCAAGATCTCAAACGTTGAGTGACTTCATTTTTAAAATATGAATCTTAATTACTCATATCTTAATAATTAAATGTGTTTGTTTTTTTACTTCACAACCACTTAATGGTTCTGAATAGATCTGTATAATTAAGATCTATAAAGAGACTTTATTTTATTAAAATGCTATCATCCACTATTATTATCTGCCGCCACCGCCAATCATTATCAATTACCACTATGCCGTCGCCGCCTCCACCACATCATCACCATCATCAATTATATAACTACCACCATTATCGACCATCACCATCCTTCTCCACCGCTGCAGCCACCATCATTCTCAACCACAGTCAACACTCATTCACCTCAACTACAACAATTAACTACCACATCACCATCAGCAACCACAGTCAACACTGCCCATCATTATAACCTACCACCACCTTCCTCAATTACAACTATCACCACCACCACCCGTCATTATTAACTATCACCATCCACCACCAGCATTCTCAATCATAATCGCCACCATTACCAATCACCACTAGCTTCTAACCTGAACTACCACCAAAACTACCACCAACCACCGCTTCTAATCGGCATTCACCTGTTAGCCATCACCACCAACTATCATATTTTAAAACTATATATTTTATTGATAGATTATTAGATTAATTAGTATTTTACTTAAATTTTATGTTTATTAATTTTTAAACAAAGATAAATCTTATACATATGTTAAAAATAAAAAAGTATTAATCATTTAGTATTCAGATCTTAATACACATCTTAATATTCAGATCTTAATACACATCTTAATATTTAGTTGTGTATTCAGATTCAAATATTTTAATCTTAATATATATCTTAATATTCATCTGTGTATTCAGATTCAGACGTCTTAATTAAAAAAAAAAAAAAGAGGCCTAAGTGAACTTTTCTTACGCTGGGCACTTGGCGACTTAACTTGGAGACTTTCAATTTGTGCTATAATTATATCTAAGTATCTTAATGCCCCCGTTATACTTATGTGATCCCACACGTACTTCAAGGCTAGGTAATTAGCCCTTTAGGCTTGTTTAAAATTGAAAAACTTTCTAGGCTTTACAAGCTCGTCCATGACGATGAGTAACTCTTTTAAAATTCTCCCCAAATATTTAGGTGTCTACTAATAGCATGTTTGGCCAAGCTACTAAAATTGACTTATTTTAAGAAGTGTTTTTCTCAAAAGTACTTAAAAAAATGCTTTTGGTGAGAAACAATTTGTGTTTCGTTAATTAATTTGAAAAATATTTTCAAACAGTAATTAGTGTTTGGCCAAACTTTTGAAAACTGCTTCTAAGTGCATTTTTCTCAAAAGTGCTTTTGAAGATAAGCTACTTTTTTCTGCTTCTCCAAAACTATTTCTGCTTCTCCCAAAAACACTTTTTTTTCTTCCAAAAGCTTGGCCAAACACCTTAATTTTTTACTAAAAAAAACACTTTTGACCCAAAAAAAAAACTTGGCCGGCTATAAGTAGAAATAGCACGGCTAGCTACTTTTCATCCCTACAGAAAAATAGTCTTTGTCATGGAGTTTCAATTTCACCTGGAATTTGAAAGACTGGTTTTTTAACTACAGAGCTCAAAAGTGACTACTTGTGAATTTATCCCTTTGTACTTGAACAGTTTTTATGACGATCCCTAACTCAACGGGTTGTCAAGAAGAGACCTCAACTTGTAGAAACAAATATCTTCAACGTAACAAGTTTTTATTTATTTATTTAATCTTCTTAATCAAATTAAAGAAGTAGTAATATATATTATGTACCTTGTGTAAACCAGAGTATATATGAAGCTAATAGGTTCTTGCATGATGTGGCACGACAATTGATGACAGGAATTATTAATGGCTGGAAGTGACACATCTGCTATAACAACAGAATGGGTAATGGCAGAACTCCTTCGAAATCCTCATGAGTTACAGAAAGTAAGAGAAGAAATTCTTCAACAAACAGGCATAGAAAGGCCAGTAAAAGAATCAGATATTGAGAAACTTCCATACCTCCAAGCAGTTGTAAAAGAAACCATGAGACTTCACCCAACAGTTTCATTACTCTTACCACATAAAGCTCGAAATGACATAGATGTATTGGGGTACACTGTGCCCAAGAACACTCAAGTTCTCGTGAATGCTTGGGCCATTGGAAGAGACCCAAAGTCCTGGGAAAAGCCACTGGAGTTTATGCCTGAACGATTCATCAAATCAAGTGTGGATTACAAAGATAGGAACTTTGAATTTATACCGTTTGGCGCTGGCCGAAGAATTTGTCCTGGAATGCCACTTGCTATAAGGATGGTGAATTTGATGTTGGCTTCTATTATTCAACCATTTAGTTGGAAGCTACCAGATGGGATCTCACCAGAGAAATTGAACATGGAGGAACAGTTTGGAGTTAACGTGAGGAAGGTTGCTCCTCTTGTTGCCATTCCTAGTATGGATTTAAATAAGGTCATCGTTTAGTCTATGTACGTGATTTTCCACCTTAATGGGATTGTTCCTATGAGCAATGTGATTGTGAGAAGTATGTTTGGGTAAGGTATGGGTGATATGTGTTTCAGAATCAAGCATTTAGTTGGAGACGATAAACGTGAAATAAGTAATGAACTGCAACATCTTGGATCACGGTTCTTACTTTTTTTAATTACCCATGTGTTAAGAACGTTGAGAACTACAAGTTATGTCAACACTTCTTAGTACCAATTGTCACTTTGATTTGTGTGCGTCGAATAGGGATATATTGAGTGGTAGCATATGTTCAGAAGTTCTCTTTTAGTTGCACCATTTTCATCTTTTAATTTGTTTAATTGCCTAGCTAATTAACTTCTTGTGTTCCTTGATTCAAATAACGACATGGTTCCACCCATGCTTCAGTGCTTTCCCCATTTATCAACTTTATGTCCACTCTGGGCAACAGGTCAATTGCCCCCCCCCCCCAAAAAAAAAAAAAGAAGAAGAAGAATTTAGGATAAATTACTTTAAATAAGCATCTCATATAGGTCTCTGTTTATTATTCTACAGTTCTTTCTACCTTTCGAAATTTAATAGTTCTCTTTCATTCGAATACCTTAAAAGATTAATCACCCATCTTTATGACGCAATGAAAAAACAGCCCCTAAGATATTACTCCCTTTTTATGCACACTGTCTCACATCGCCAACTCTCTCCACCTCACCTCAATCCAAGATACCTCAAAATAACAAACAAGTCACTGAAGTAGACAGCACAACACCACCTAATACCAGTCGTACTACACAAATAAACTCAAAATTCAATCACTATGTATATTACAAAGCACAATAAGGAATAACAGGTAGAGGCATTTAGGCTTGGTATCAACTGGAATTAATTGACAGATAAAAAGATATCACTTGTAAATTTTTAAGATAATTCTTGGTTCTATCATATGAAAGATTTTTTTTTTCCACGTAGTTGCTGTTGTCATTTTTAAGCATTTAATGATTTATTAATGCTTAAAATAGGTTGAATGGGAAATAGAGGGGAAAATGAAATATTTGAGTTTCCCTCCTTAATTGTCTCACATAGGAAGAGGAAAATATTTTTGATAGGTATATAAGCAATTGCTTTCATAAAATTCTAACACTAGTAGAAATGCCTATGCTTTATTCTTCTGAAGGTGGGAAAAAAGATAAAACTAAATAAACGGATTATTCATCCAAATTTAAGTTTGAAACTCATGTAATTAACCTATTTTTCTTTTGGTTAACCCTAAAACTGGGATAGATCCATGAGAAATCTCATTAGCAATTCCACCCAGAAGGTAATGGGTTACTCCTACAGCACGTCCTTGTATAATGCTCAAGGCTCTCGGCTGAGTAGCAGGAGCAACTTTTAATTTATTATGAGCCCAAACGATGGATTCAATAAGTTCTTGCCAATAACCACGTCCACTGAATAGAAACATAAAACTAAAAGCCCAGACAAAATGAGCACCTAGGAAAAAAAGGCCATATGCTATTCTATCTCATAAAGAGTTGAGAAGAAGACAAGCCTGTCGCTCGCTCGCTTGGCTCGGCCTCGGTCAAATGATCGATCGATTAATTTTGGATCAAATTTATTTGTTAAATAGTAAATATTAACATAAATGTTATTAAATATTTGATTTAATAACAAAATATTAATATTAAAATAAATATTAATATTAAATCCATTTCAGTTATCCAATATTTAGTTTTCTGTTTTTGTAACAAAAATTTAACTACCCTTCAATTTTCCCTCTTTATTGTTGATGATAGTTTTAGGGGTCCACCAAACAGTAGAGGTACCAGGTCCTCTACTGGTTTCCACAGAGTTATAAGCTAGAAAAATGCGTAAGGAGACAAAGGATTTTTACGTGGAAAAATCCCACTCAAGGGGACAAAAACCACGACCTACACTTGTAGGATTTCAACTTCACTAACTTGTAATCTAGACTATTACAAGCCACTTTGAAAGGCAACCTTACAAAGACTTCTACACACTAACTTGTAATACTTATTACAAGCCACTTTGAAACTATCTAGTTACAAAGACTTTGACACATGACTAGCTTTAGCCACATAGAGATTAAGAGAGTAAAGAGTTAAAAGGATTCCTAACTAGTTGCTTCTACAAAAGCTAGTAGGATACAATGATAAACAAAATACCAGAGTACAACTCAACTAAGAACATTATCAATACTTGATGAGTACGTTTTGTAGCCTTTAGTGGAGTTTTCTTCTTGCTCTTGAAGCTCTTGAGTCTTTAATGCTTGAGAGCACTTAATGCTTGAATATTCTCTTTGTAAAGCTCAAGTACATGATTTGTTATTCTTGCTTCAAGATATTATCTTCCATTACATGTCCCAAGAAAGATGTCCAATGTCTTGAGGATACAACGCTCAACCACAAGGAAGTGACTCCTGCACTGCTGCTGCACTGTAGCGTGAGCAGTGACAGCTAGTCACTTTTTTGTCACAGCTTTTTACAGCTGTCAAGTTGACTTGTTCTTGAATCTGTGAGTCCGATGAGGGAGCAGGTCCCTCATCTGATCCGTCCTCATTCAGTAAAGAGAGATACGAAATTCTTGAAGACATAGATGACTTGTGATGCTGTATGTGCATTAGGTCCTCGACCTGGTTCTTCATATAAAAGTTTGTTAGGTCATCAAAACAGAATACAACTCATCAATTTCCCCCTTTTTGATGATGACAAACTTTTATCATTGATAAGTGAATGTGATAGTGCAAACAATGAGTGACCAGGTTCCTAGAACGTTCCCTCTACCAATATGCTTCCCCCTTAAACAGTGCACAGGTAGATCATACCTCAGACCGCCCAAGTTTAGGTTCCTAGCAAGTTCCCCCTATCAATATGCTTCCCCTTTTTGGCATCATAAAAAAAACATACTCAAATAAGAAAAAGGAAGGAAGTCCACGAAAGTTAACTCATGCCCCTTGTGTGCACACAACATGGTAGAAGACAGAACAGTATTCAGACAAGTATCAATTAGAAAAAACAAAGACTAATTTCATTAATCACAAAAGGATGCAGAAGCATTGCAGAAGTCGTTGCTCGAAAGCTAGACTTCATTTGGATTTTCCAATACAGGAGAAAACATATGGTATCCAACCCAAAGCAACAAAAAAGAAAAAACAGCATTCGTAACTGCCAGCCAGAACACAAAAAGATAACAAGAGAGACAGGGAGCCTAAGGAGCACTAAGACGAGGAAGGTTTATGGGTGGAAGCAGCGAGAGTGCGAAGAACCAAGTCCATGCGGGCATTGGCGGCGGACTGTTCCTGAAAAAGCTTCTCTTGAAGATCATCAACTTGCTGCTTCAACTCAGCATTCTCTTTGGTCAGGCGGACCACCTCTGCATCAGATGCACTAGGAGACCTGACGCTTCCATGATGGCAATTTGCCCCTTGAGCCTCTTTATGGTGTCTTGGGCAACATTTAGAGCATTGATCATTTGGGAAATAGTAGAGTTGCTGCCCCCCAGCCTTCTCAATACATTCGCACTCCTCAAGAGTAGTCTTGGTGAAGCTCTGCTTACGGGTCCCAACGCGAGGGTTAGTGAGAGGTACCTTGAAGTGTTCAAAGACCCTGGTAAGTAGGAACCCATAGGGAAGACCGTGATTACCATCCTTGAGGGAGACCACCTTGTCCATATGGCTGATCATGAGAGCTGGCAAGTTCACAGGAGTAAAGTTATCAAGTGCCTCCATCAGAATAAGGTCAGCCCTAGATGCAACTGAGCGCCTCTCAGCTCTGGGGAGGAGAACTTTGTTTACCAACTCAAAGAGAAGTTGATAAACAGGCAGCATGGCCTTCTTATGCACCCGGTCCCCATGCTGGACAGACCTAGACTTGACGATGACTTTGCGAAAGGTATTACTGCACGCATCTTTGGCTGGATCAACTGATGAAAGACCCTCTGATGGAATTCCCAAAATGTCCCCCAAACGGACATCATCAAACACTATGTCCACATTTCCCACTAATACACAAGCATGACCGTCAACAGGGAGGAAAAAGGAATCATAGAACTCTCTCACATCATCCTCATAAACTTTAGCTCCACTCACTTTCAAGAGATGATCCCACTTCTGGAACTCAAGCATAACCATGAATTGGCTCATGCCTGGCATATCAAGGATCTCAGGATCAATGGTACGTCCTAACAACACAACTTGTCGTTGAATACTCTCCTTCCTCGTGATAACTCGAGCAGAACCAGGTTCCTCTGCAGGTATTTTGTCCTCTTCACGCTTACGTTTACTCGACACTTTCAATGACTTTCCTTTGGATTTGGCAGATACAAGAGTGTGTTTACTGACCTTTTGAACACTCTTCTTCTTAGGCACAACAGTAGTTCGACCTACTAGAGAACTGGGTTCCTCAGTAGTATCCTCATCAACATCCACAACAGGAATATCCTTGTCCACTGCAATGCAACCACCCTTTACCAAACGCCTCCGTTTATGCTTGTTAGCGTTCTTGCTCTTTCAAGAGCCCTATCCACTGCCTCTTTCGTCTGTAGTTTAGTGGAGGGTCGCTTCACTGATGGTGTGGGAGCAGTTACTCCATGGAGAAGTTTAAATCGTGCACTAAGGACCATGTCATCCTCGTCATCATCTTGTGGAGGAGGAATGGATTCAAGAGGAAGAGTGTAGAAGACCTTTTGAGAAGGAGAATGAGAGGATGGGGAACCAGGTTCCTTACCAGTCTTTGAGGGAGGTGACTCATGGCGAGGAGATTCGAAGAGAACCATAGTTCCTTCATCCTCTAGAATGGATGAGGATGTTCTTTGAGGTTTAGGAGGAGAGAAAGTACTTTCAAAGGTTTTTTCAGAGGAAAAATCCATGATGTTTTCTGCGACCTCTTTTTCTGGTGACTCCATGAGAGGTTGAGTGGTTAAAAATGCAGAGTTAATGTACTGATTCGGATCATCCTCGGAAACTTTAGAGACATGAAAAGTTTCTGAGGTGGGAATCCCAGATGGAGGTACAGAGGAGGACGGTAGAGGATCCGTCAGAGGTTAGGGTTTTTGGTGAAGTGAAGATGGGGGAGACGCGGGGAGCGAAGCTGGAGGAACTGAGGGCTCCATGGATGAAGGTTGGTCAATGGGAGCAGAGGATGACTCAGAGACAGGGGTTTGCTCCTTCGAGGGTGAGAAGCCCTGATCCTAAACGGGGGTAGAGTTGAGGTCGGCAGTAATGGTAGAAGGGGAGATATTGTCATGGGAAGCCATTTGCACAGTTTAGACAAGGAGTGAGAGAAGGAGGGAAGGAGATTAGTAAAGCTGTTGAGTGCAGAGGGAGGTGTATGAGATGTGATGGAGAAGAAGCAGTTTATAAAGGAAGGAGGGAAGGGGAAGGAAACGGGTCCAATTGACGATTTTTGAGAAATGGGAAAACGTGTAGGGAAGTTGAAGAGTGGAGGGACAGATGTGATTGATGTGTCTCTAAAAAGGTGGAGAGGGAGAGAAGGAGTATGGCAGCAGTAATGAATGCAGTCACATTTTGATAGAAAGGGAAAGAGACCATATACTTACTAACATGATGGAAGGGAACCGGGTCCCCTACTTGGGTAGCTTTTTGAAAGAGATCTTTCAGTCTTTGCGTGGTCTACGATGCTGTTTTATTGAGTTCTGTAATCACCATGCGTGTCTACCTGCAACAGTATTTAGGTGAGTTGGAATTTGCCAGGAAAACACCTTAATCTTACAGTGTATCCATAAGTAAACCAGGTTCCTAATTAGATCTCAACAAGCCCAGTGCAAGTCTGTTCTTCTCAAAGTGTTCTCTTCCAAGGGCTTTGGTGAAGGTATCTGCAATTTGATCTTCAGTACAACAGAATCACATGCATATGTACCCCTTTTCAACATTGTCTTTGAGGAAGTGATGTCTCACATCAATGTGCTTAGTTCTCTTGTGTTTCACAGGGTTTTTTGCCATATTGAGTGCACTTGTGTTGTCACATAATAGTGGAATGCTGTCAATGTACACTCCAAAATCCTCCAATTGTTGTCTGATCCATAGCAGCTGAGCACAGCAGGAGGCAGCAGCAACATATTCTGCTTCAGCTGTGGATAGTGCTACTGAGTTTTGCTTTCTTGTGCCCCATGAGATTAGGCAGGATCCAAGAAAATGAGCCATCCCTGAAGTGCTTTTCCTATCGACAAGATAACCTGCATAGTCAGCGTCAGCATAACCAACAAGATTAAAATTGTCACCTGAGGGATAGTAAAGGACCAGGTCCTGTGTGCCTTTAAGGTAACGTAGGATCCTCTTAGCTGCTTTCAGATGTGACTCCTTGGGATTAGATTGAAATCTTGCACACAATCCTACACTGAAGACTATGTCTGGTCTACTTGCTATAAGATAGAGAAGTGATCCAATGATGCCTCTATACATGGTTTGATTTACAGGGGTGACAGCATCATCCATGTCTAGTTTGGTCGCCACTGCAATGGGTGTGTCAATCACCTTGGAATCCTCCATATCAAACCTTTTGAGTAGTTCCTTGATGTATTTCTGCTGACTGATGCATGTGCCCTTGATGGACTGTTTGACTTGAAGACCCAGAAAGAAGTTCAGGTCCCCCATCATGCTCATCTCGAACTCACTTCCCATAAGAGTTGCAAACTCTTTGCACAAGGAATCTGCTGTAGCTCCAAAAATAATGTCATCCACATAGACCTGGACAATAAGAAGGTTCTTTCCTCGTTTCTTCAAAAACAGGGTGTTGTCTATCTTTACCCTGGTAAAACCATTGTCAAGTATAAACTTTTATAACCTTTTATACCACGCTCTAGGGGCTTGCTTCAATCCGTACAGGGCTTTGTCTAGCTTGAACACATGTTTTGGATGATCATGGATTTCAAACCCAGGGGGTTTCTTGACGTATACTTCTTCTTTAAGATAGCCATTTAAGAATGCACTCTTCACATCCATTTGAAACAAGGTGAATTCCATATGGGATGCAAAGGCAATGAGAATTCGAATGGCTTCCATACGAGAAACTGGAGCAAATGTTTCATCATAATCAATCCCTTCTTCTTGATTGTACCCTTGAACCACCAGCCTTGCCTTGTTTCTAGTAGTCTGCCCATGCTCATCCAGTTTATTCCTGAACACCCACCTGGTTTCTATGATGGTTCTATCTGAGGGTCGAGGTACCAAGTGCCAAACCTGATTTCTCTCAAACTGATGGAGCTCCTCTTGCATAACCACAATCCAGTCAGCATCCTTTAGAGCTTCCTTAATATTTTTGGGTTCAATTTGGGACAGAAAAGCTGAGAAAGCTAAAGAATTTTTGGTTTTTGATTTGGTTTGAACTCCGGAATCAAGAGGGGTGATTATGTTATCAAGAGGATGAGAGCTTTTATGTTTCCAATTCGGAACCTGAATCTGATTGGTAGAGGTGCTTGGTATGTTGGTTAGGCTTCCTTGTTCTGCAGCCTGAGGAGTGATTTCCACAGCATCTTCAACTCTCTCCTCAGCTTCTGCAGGAGAAATAGAAGGACCAGGTTCCTCCTGAGGTCTTGGAAGTAGTGTTGAGTTATCTTCCAATGTCCTTGGTTTGACTCATTATGTCAGCCTTTCCATTTGATATGTCAGAGATTTCACCTGGAACCAAAAGTGGTTCATAGTCTTGATCATCACCATTGTTGTCCTTGGTTGAGAATGGAGCTTCATTGAAGAGTACATGAACGCTCTCTTCCACACACTGAGTTCTTTTATTGAACACTTTGTATGCTTTGCTTTGAGAGGAATAGCCCAGAAAAATTCCTTCATCACTCTTGGCATCAAATTTTCCCAGCTGGTCCTTCCCATTGTTCAACACATAGCATTTGCAGCCGAAGGCCCTTAGGTGAGTTACCTTAGGTTTTTTTCCATTGAGCAGTTCATAAGGGGTTTTGTTCAGGAAGGACCTGATCATGCACCTCTTCAGCAAGTAGCATGCTGTGTTGATTGCCTCAACCCAGAAATTCTTTGCAATCCTACTGTCTATGAGCATTGTTCGTGCCATGTCCTCCAAGGTCCTATTCTTTCGTTCTACCACACCATTTTGCTGAGGAGTCCTTGGAGCTGAGAAATTGTGTGTAATTCCATTCTAACGACAAAACTCATCAAACCTTGCATTGTCAAACTCCGTTCCATGATCATATCTGATTCAAGCTACCTTCATGGTCATTTTCACTTGAATTTTTTTAACANTCTTTTGATCGAAGAAACAACGTCCAAGTGAATCTGGAATAGTCATCCACAATCACAAAGATGTATTTCTTTCCACCTCTGCTCGCAATTCTCATTGGTCCACACAAGTCCATGTGTAGGAGCTCAAGAGGTCTGGATGTGCTGACCTCCTTCTTTGGTTTAAAGGAAGATCTCACATGCTTTCCTCTTGCACATGCATCACACACACTGTGGTCCTTGAATTTTGATGTTGGCAGACCACGCACCAGGTCCCTCTTTATCAACTTGTTCAAGAGAGAGAAACTGGCATGTCCCAATCGCCTGTGCCAAAGCTCAGCATCGTTTTCAACTGCCTTGAGGCAATTCATCTCACCTTCCTCCAGAGATTTGAAGTCGGTGACATAGATGTTTTTGTACCTTTTTGCTATCAGTACCACTTCTCCAGTTACCAAGTCAGTAACAGTACATGCTTTTGATAAGAATTCCACCTTATTTCCTTTATCACAAATTTGCGAGACACTCAAGAGACTGTATTTCAGACCATCCACATAATAAACATTCTCTATTGAGTGTTCCAAAGACTTTCCAACTCTTCCAACACCAAGAATGTATCCCTTTTTTCCATTTCCAAAGGACACATTCCCTCTTTGCAGGGCCTTCAGTGAGAGAAAATCCAAAGTATTTCCCGTCATATGTTTGGAGCATCCACTATCCATAATCCACTGCAGTCCACTTCCTCTCACTGATCCCTGCACATGAAAATTACTGGTTAGATTTAGGAACCCAAATAAGTTTGGGTCCCTTGTTATTTGAGAATGGGTGAATGAGAGCTCTTCTAGTCCATGCAGGCAGGATTTTGTGTTTCTTGCTGGGACCGGGTCCCTGCTCAGGTTTTCTTCTGCCAGCAAATATTTTGTTTCTCTTGATTGACAGGTCCCTGGCTGGACAACTTTCCTTGAAGTGTCCATTGTTCCCACAAAGGGTACAAAGCCAGTTATCAGGAACTGTGACATATTTGCTGTGGGGATTGTAAGGAGTCTTCTCCTTTTGAAAACCAACGCCCTGCCTGCTTGTACCATTGTTAAAGTACATAGCATTGATAGCATCTGATGACCATGTCCAGTTTAGGGACTTTTTTAGGTCAGACTTTACCTTACTTAGTTCAACATGAAGCTCTTTGTTTTTCTCTAACTCCCTACACAGGCTCACTCTTGCTTCATTTAAGTCGTTTTCAAGCTCAACAAGTTTTTCAATAGTTATTTCCTTTCCTTTTTTACACTTAATGGACCAGGTTCTAGTTTGAGCTCATGGATGGTTTCCTCCAGACATGAAACTTTATTCTGAAGGTCGTTTCTTTCTTGTTCTACATCATTGATTTTCTCATTTAACTTAGTTTTATCACAACCTAGACTTTCAGTTTCTTCTTTAAACTCTTTTTCAAGATTTTCTAAGTTGTTTTTTAGATCCTCCACTACCATTAATAGGTCATCTCTGGTTTGTTCTACTTCTCCTAGTTCTNAATTTTTTAGGAGAGTAGGATCTCATATTTCTCTGAACATCCCTGAAGTTTACCTCTTCTGTGTTATCTTATTAATCTTCTTTATCTGATTGATCCATGAGAGCAAATAACGAGTCATACTCCTTTGCCTTGTTGTCAACAGCCATCATGGACCTATTTTCTGTTTCAGGTTCCTCATCAGATTCGCTTGATGAATCTCCCCAAGCAGCAAGGGCTTGTCTTACAACATTGTCAGCTGCACTCTTCCTGCTGAATTTTCTCTCCTGAATCTGGTTCCTCCTCGGAGCCTTATCCATGTTGAATTTTTGGGTATCCTGCTTAAGTAACGGGAAGTCTTTTATGAAGTGACCTTGCTTGCCACACTTATGACACAAGTCATGGTTCCTAAGCTTTCTTGAGCTACCCCTTCTTGGTATTCCACCATTCCATCGAACCATCTTGTGAAATCTCTTGGTGAGATAGGCCATATCATGATCTTCCTCACTTGACTCTTGTTTTTCAGCTTGGAGAACCAGGTTCTTCTCCTTTCTGGGCTCCTTTCTTTCACTGTCCTTCTTTCTCTTCATCTCGTAGGTTTTCAGGTTCCCTATCAGCTCATCCATTGTTAGGACTTGCAAGTCCTTTGCCTCAGTGATAGCGTTTACTTTACTTTCCCATGAGCTAGGTAGGACACTCAGAATTTTTCGCACTAGTTTGTTCCTGGGAATGATCTCTCCTAGAGAGTGTAACTCATTGATGATGGAAGTGAACCTAGTATGCATGTCTTGTATGTTTTCTTCTTCCTTCATCTTGAACAACTCATACTCGGTAGTGAGCATGTCTATCTTAGATTGCTTTACTTGTGTTGTTCCTTCATGGGCTGTTTGCAGGGCCTGCCAGATTTCTTTCGCAGTTTGACAAGCAGAGATTCTATTATATTCATTCGGCCCTATTCCACACACTAGAATTTTCTTGGCACGATAATTCTTTTCCATAACTTTTCTATCGGCCTCATTGTAGTCTAGTCTTGTTTTAGGCATAACAGTCCAACCTCTCCTACCTTGTGCATAGGAACGTGAGGTCCATCACAGATGATGTCCCATAGCTCTGAGTCTTTAGCCATGATGAAGTCGTGCATGCGAGTCTTCCACCATCCATAGTATTGACCGTTGAACCTAGGAGGTCGGTACGTAGATTGTCCTTCCTCAAAGTTTGGTGGAGCAGCCATTATAGATCCTTTCTTGGTGTTAACCGTTTAAAAAGAACCCGCTCTAATTCTAATTGATAGTTTTAGGGGTCCACCAAACAGTAGAGGTACCAGGTCCTTTACTGGTTTCCACAGAGTTATAAGCTAGAAAAATGCGTAAGGATACAAAGGATTTTTACGTGGAAAAATCCCACTCAAGGGGACAAAAACCACGACCTACACTTGTTGGATTTCAACTTCACTAACTTGTAATCTAGACTATTACAAGCCACTTTGAAAGGCAACCTTACAAAGACTTCTACACACTAACTTGTAATACTCATTACAAGCCACTTTGAAAGGCAACCTTACAAAGACTTCTACACACTAACTTGTAATACTCATTACAAGCCACTTTGAAACTATCTAGTTACAAAGACTTTGACACATGACTAGCTTTAGCCACATAGAGATTAAGAGAGTAAAGAGTTAAAAGGATTCCTAACTAGTTGCTTCTACAAAAGCTAGTAGGATACAATGATAAACAAAATACAAGATTACAACTCTACTAAGAACATTATCAATACTTGATGAGTACGTTTTGTAGCCTTTAGTGGAGTTGTCTTCTTGCTCTTGAAGCTCTTGAGTCTTTAATGCTTGAGAGCACTTAATGCTTGAATATTCTCTTTGTAAAGATCAAGTACATGATTTGTTATTCTTGCTTCAAGATATTATCTTCCATTACATGTCCCAAGAAGGATGTCCAATGTCTTGAAGATATAAGGCTCAACCACAAGGAAGTAACTCCTGCACTGCTGCTGCACTGTAGCGTGAGCAGTGACAACTAGTCACTTTTCTGTCACAGCTTTTTACAGCTGCCAAGTTGACTTGTTCTTGAATCTGTGAGTTCGATGAGGGAGCAGGTCCCTCATCTGATCCATACTCATTCAGTAAAGAGAGATCCGGAATTCCTGAAGACATAGATGACTTGTGATGCTGTATGTGCATTAGGTCCTCGACCTGGTTCTTCATATAAAAGTTTGTTAGGTCATCAAAACAGAATACAACTCATCAGTTGAGTAAATATCGNGCTACCGAACTTTGAGTTCGCTGAAACACTGGGGTTTGAAGTACCACTACACCAGTGTGTAATTCGTTCTATCATGGGAGGAAATAATCCATAACCTTGGGTACTAGGAGGGGATTAAATTCCTTAAGCTTGTTAGTAATCTGTATTTGTAAAACAATTCTGGAGAAAATAAAATATTGTTGAAGATAACAAAAAGAGGAAGAAGGCTTCTGGACCAAAATACAACCCGAGCAAGAAGCGGTTCAGTGGAAACTGCTACAACTTTGGGAAAATCGGAAACAAATCTAAGGAGTGTCGTGCTCTGAAGAAAGACAAGAAGAAGGGTCAAGCAAACATGGTTGAAAAGCATGATGATGTTGATGACTTGTGTGCCATGCTTTCCGTATACAACTTGGTGGGCAATCCTAAAGAGTGGTGGTTTGATTCTGGAGCCACTCGCCATGTTTGTGCTGTTAGAGAAGCTTTTGCTACTTATGCTCCTGTTGGACCCGATGAGACGATTTCTATGGGAAATGCTTCAAAGGCCAAGATTGAAGAATGTGGGAAGATATTTCTCAAAATGACTTCCGGCAAAGTGATGACTTTCAACAACGTCCTTCATGTTCCCGAGATTAGGAAGAATTTAGTCTCTACTGGGCTTCTTGTTTAAGAATGGCTTTAAATGTGTATTTGTATGAGATAAGGTTGTAATAAGTAAGAACGAGAAGTTTGTAGGAAAATGTTACCTTACTGAGGGCCTTTTCAAACTTAATGTAATGGTTGTTGAAAGTAATAATAAGATTTCAGCTTCGTCTTACTTTCTTGAGTCAAATGAATTATGCCATGTACGTTTGGGTCGTGTCAATTATAAAACTTGCGGAAAATTATTAATTTGGAAGTATTGTCTAAATTTGAATGCGACAAATCAAAATGTCAAGTATGTGTGGAATCTAAGTTTGTTAAACATCCTTATAAGTCATTTTAAAGGAATTCAAATCCTTTAGACTTAATTCACACAAATATTTGTGACATGAAGTCAATAAAATCTTGCGGTGGAAAGAAGTATTANAACATCCTTATAAGTCAGTTGAAAGGAATTCAAATCCTTTAGACTTAATTCACACAGATATTTGTGACATGAAGTCAATACCATCTCGCGGTGGCAAGAAGTATTTCATAACTTTTATTGACGATAGTACTCGATATTGCTATATTTACTTACTTAATAGTAAAGATGAAGCAATAGACGCATTCAAGCAATACAAAAGTGAAGTTGAAATGCAACTTAACAAGAAACAAAATGATAAGAAGTGATAGCGATGGTGAATATGAATCTCCTTTTGAAGAAACATGTTTAGAATATGGAATTATTCATCAAACAACGGCCCCTTACATGCTCCAATCCAATGGGATTGCGAAAAGAAAGAATCGTACATTAAAGGAGATGATGAACGCGTTATTGATAAGTTCTGGTTTGCCACAGAACTTGTGGGGGGAAGTCATTCTTACAGCTAATCGAATATTAAACTGAGTGCCCCATAGCAAAATACAATCCATTCCATATGAAAAATGGAAAGGAAGGAAGCTCAAATTGAATTATTTTAAAGTGTGGGGGTGATTGGCAAAAGTGCAAGTTCCTAAACCCAAAAGGGTAAAAATAGGACCAAAAACTATTGATTGTGTTTTTATAGGATATGCGACTAATAGTAAAGCATATCGATTTCTGGTTCATAAATCAGAAAATCCCGACATTCATAATAATACAGTTATAGAATCAGATAATGTTAAGTTCTTTGAAAATATATATCCGTATAAAAAGGATTGTGAGTCGATTGGTGAAGGATCTAAACGACCTCGGGAAGAAACAAAAGAAAGTACACTTAATCAGGAGGAGCCAAGACGTAGTAAACGTCAAAGAACGTATACTTTATTTGGACCAGATTTTGTGACTTTCTTATTGGAAAATGAGCCTCAAACATTTAAAGAAGCTATGTCTTCTTCGGAATCATTGTTTTGGAAAGAGGCAGTCAATAGTGAAATAGAATCCATATTGAACAACCATACATGGGAATTGGTTGATCTTCCTCCTGGAAATAAACCGTTGGGTTCTAAATGGATCTTTAAGAGGAAAATGAAAGATGATGGAACTATTGACAAATTTAAGGCAAGACTTGTGGTCAAAGGATATGGACAATGAGAAGGTCTTGAATATTTCGATACATACTCTCCAGTTACAAGAATTACGTCCATAAGAACGTTGGTAGCGTTAGCTGCAGTTTATGATCTTGAAATTCATCAAATGGATGTTAAGACGACCTTCTTAAATGGAGAGTTGGAGGAAGAAATCTACATGGAACAACCTGAAGGGTTTATGATTCCAGGTAAAGAAAAGAAGGTATGTAGACTTGTTACGTCCCTTTACAGACTAAAACAATCACCCAAACAATGGCATGTGAAATTTGACCAAACAATATTGTCAAATGTTTTACAATAAATGAATGTGATAAATGTGTGTACATTAAAAATGTTCCAAATCACATAGTCATTGTTTGCTTATATGTGGATGATATGCTTATAATGAGTAATGGCATTGCCAACATAAATGCGACTAAGCGCATGCTAACCAGAAAGTTTGATATGAAAGACTTGGGAGTTGCTGATTTAATTCTGGGAATTAAGATCCATAAGACTTCTCATGGTCTGGCATTGTCACAATCTCATTATATTAAGACAGTACTTGAAAAATTCAAGCACTTGGACTTTAAAGTTGCAAAGACTCCAATTGACGTGAATCTTGCATTAGCGAAGAACAAAGTCCAAAGCTTATCACAATTGGATTATGCTCGTGTGTTAGGATGTTTAATGTACATCATGAATTGTACACGACCAGATATAGCTTGTGCTATAAGTAAATTGAGTCGATATACGAGCAATCCAGGTCAATCTCATTGGATGGCCATGAAACGAGTTTTGGGGTATTTAGTACATACCCAGGACTTTGCCTTGCACTATAGTAAATATCCTGCAGTCATTGAGGGATACTGTGATGCAAACTGGATCACCGGATCAACTGATTCCAAGTCCACAAGTGGATATATATTCACTATTGGTGGAGGAGCGGTATCTTGGAAGTCGTCCAAACAAACTTGTATTGCCCGCTTTACAATGGAGGCTGAGTTCATAGCCTTAGATAAAGCGGGTGAAGAAGCTGAATGGCTCCGGAATTTCTTGGAAGATATTCCATTTTGGCCCAAACCGTTGGCACCAATATGCATACCTTGCGATAGTCAAGCGACAATTGGAAGACTGGGAGAGTTATGTATAACGGTAAATCTCGTCATATACGACGAAGACATAAGAGCGTTAGGTAATTACTCTATAGAGGAATTATCACGATTGACTATGTAAAGTCAAGTGATAATGTATCGGATCCACTTACAAAGTCCTAACTAGAGAGGTAGTTGAGAAATCATCAAGGGGAATGGGACCGTGGCCAAGAACATGTCATAGTGGCGGTAACTCTACCTAGAATATTGGAGATCCCAAGATCTAGGTTTAAGGAAATCAAACAAAGTCATTAATGACGGTTCAACATTGTCAACTAAACCTTTGGTCCATTCTCGTGATGAGACAATGTTCAGTACCAAGGAAAAGCATTAAGGTTTTTTAATGATTTCTAAATTTGATACAGGGTATATCAAATAGTGTATCTACGGGATGACATGTTAATGAGTCACCTATGTAAGTGTGAAGTGTTAGCCGCTTCAAGGAGAATTTCGCAAGGCCAGTTCTCTATGCACTTATGAAACTAGGTGGTGTTCATGGCCGAAACGAACACAACAATGAGAACCAAAGACGGTTAAGGATTGGTTGTGTGACTTGTGGTTGTCTAGGTATACACCAAATTTCGACGGTTCAAAGATATCAAATCCACGGATTGATAGAGTATATCCGACATAAGTTCACTACGGAAAGTTCAAAGAAAAACCTACTTATCCAGATGTAATTCATCCTAGCTTGCGAATCACACAGTTTTTCATGTATACTTCCGTGATATAATTCATGTGGGGGATTGTTGGGATTTTTAAGCATTTAATGATTTATTAATGCTTAAAATATGGTGAATGAGAAATGGAGGAGAAAATGAAATATTTGAGTTTTTCTCCTTAATTGTCCCACATAGGAAGAGGAAAAAGATTTTTGATGGGTACATAAGCAATTTCTCTTATTCTAGCTCATAAAGAGTTGAGAAGAAGACAAACCTCGCGCCGCCGTCGTCGTCGTCGTCGTCGCTCGCTCGGCTCGGCCTCGGCTTCGGATTCGGTCAAATGATCGATTGATCGATTAATTTTGGACCAAATTTATTTGTTAGTAGTAATATTAACAGAAATGTTATTAAATATTTGATTTAATAATAAAATATTAATATTAAAATATTAAAAAAGGGTCTGATATATCCCTCTACTATGATAAATTATTTAAAATTGTCCCACGTTATACTATTGGGCCATAAAAGTCCCTGCCGTCCAGCTATCCTAACAAATATGCCCTTAGTTAGACGGAGGTGCCACGCGGCATCCATCCGTGCCTGTGTTAAATCTGGGCACATAAGAGACGACCCGCTCCATGAAACCCACCAACCCATAACCCCCGATCCAACGATTTATAACCCAAATTAAACCCCAACCCTAATAACGTCCACGACGCATAACCATTGCTTTCAAAGGAAAAAAGGTTCTTTTCTGAACACACATAAACATTCCCATCATCACTGATCAGTGCCTTGCTGAGTCTATATACAGCTTTCTTGAAAGATTCTTGGCCTAAACAAAACAAATGTAAAAATTCAAAAGATTTTAGAAGATTGAACAGTCCTATCTCTAATATGCAATTTTTACGAACTATATTATAAAACGAAAAATGAGGTCAAAATTCAACAACAAGTTCAAATGACAAAAAAAGAGGAAAACAAAAGTAAAAATCCCAGCCTAAGCTTACTGTCAAGAATCAAGAAGATAAATAGATTCAAAGAAATTATGTAAGCAGGTATATATTAAAGAACCTATTCTAATTTACATAAGTTGGTACTGAAGATGTATTCATGAATAAATAACATAGAGCAGTAGGAGAAAAACACATCAATTCTATACCATTGGGGCATGAATTTGGCAAATAATATATCGACAAATTAGTATTCCTATTTCAAATGCTTTTGCCAAAAAGAGCCAAGAGGCATTGACACTCTAAATTGGTAAGCCAAAAGTGGAGTAAAATTCGTTAAAATTACACTGATATTGTAAAATTCTTTATACCCTCACCCCAAAATTCTTTGAACTAACAATATTATATATGAGAGAAAATAGTAGAAAATATCTTAGCGCAAAAATACTGGCATTCCTTTATCACACATCATCTTTTTAACAAACTCACACACCCAATATATTTGTACCTGAAAATGATTGGGTATATGCAAAGGACGCAACAGATGCTGATAGTAAAAGTAGGGACAAGACCAAAGAAGTATAAACCGGTCCATGGGGTTTAATTTGGGTTATAAATTATTGGGTCGCGGGTTATGGGTTGGTGGGCTTCATGGAGCGGATCCTCTCTTATGTGCCCAGATTTAAAACAGGCACGCATGGATGCCACGTGGCACCTCCGTCTAACTAAGGGCAGATTTGTTAGGATAGTTGGACGGCAGGGACTTTTATGGCCCAATAGTATAACGGGGGACAATCTTAAACAATTTACCATAGTAGAGGAACAGATCAGACCCTTTTCCCTTAAAATAAATATTAACATTAAATCCATTTCAGTTATCCAATATTTAGTTTTTTGTTTTTGTAACAGAAAATTAAATACCCTTCAATTTTCCCTCTTTATTGTTGAGTAAATAGCCAATTATGTCATGGAATTTACTCTATGGCCGTTTTGCAAAAACAACCATTCTGAAGAGTTGCACCTCTTCAGATTTCAGCTCAACTTTGGTTATAAATACAAGTTCATTCTCTCAGATTCTACATACTAATTTCTGAGTTCTCCTCCTTCTTTCTACATACTTTTAACTTCAAAGAAAGCAACAGTAAGTGTGATTTGCTACCGAACTTTGAGTTCGCTGAAACACTGGGGTTTGAAGCACCACTACACCAGTGTGTAATTCGTTCTATCCTGGAAGGAAATAATCCATAACCTTGGGTACTAGGAGGGGATTAAATTCCTTGAGTACACACTGTGAATTTAGTGGGCTCGAATTAATTTTTCATTTCGTTTACATTTCTATTTGTGTTATTTTATTTTCTTTAGAATTGTTTTACAAATACGGATTACTAACACTCGCTTAGGGTTCCTTTGTTCACAAGCAGCCAAGAAATATTGCAGAAGTGAAATCGACTAAAAAATAAACTCTCTTCAATACAATGTGCAAAAACGCAATCTCAACAAATTCGTCTTGAAAGTCAAATAACTCTAGGAGTCTATATACTTACCTTTCCCTTCAGTGCGACAACTTCGAACGTGAGAATATCGAGTTATATTTGGTGAGGGGATTAAAAAAGTTAATTGATTTTGGTATTTTAAATATGTACAAATCTAATAAAAAGGAAATTTAGTACTAAGCTCTACAAATATTAATATTATTTTAAACGAAGTGGAACGTTCCTTATACCCTTCAAAGTCTTAACTGATATTTGTTCATATAAAGTTAAAACTAAATTAAGTTATATATCTTTTGTGATATGTTTTATGTTCCTTACTATTAGGATTACTACATAATTCAAATAAATTGAGTTAATTTTGAAATTTGGAATAATAATAAAATAACTAACTGATAATTTTTAAAGATGCAATCTAGTTTTGAAGAATAAAAAGTACCTGTGTGGGTTTGTAGGAATATCTTTCGTTTACATGATACTAAAGTGGTTTTAATAAGACTGAATGGAATTGTGCTCTTTAATTTATTTATTTTTACTTCATTCTGAATAATTAAAGTCTTTATAAATTTCTCAAATCAAACCAATACATGTTACATTAGGGTTTTAGAACGAGTTCGTCCAAGTCTCTTACACATTGAAGTTTTTAATATTAAGATTACTACATAATTCAAATAAACTGAGTTTCTTTTAAAATTTTAAATAATATATAATAACTAAATAATAATTTTTAAAGATGCAATCTAATTTTATATAATAAAAAATACATCGGCGGGTTTATATGAATATCTTTCTTTTATATGATAATAAAGTGGTTCTAATAAGACGGATGAAATTGTGCTCTTTAATTTTTTATTTTACTTCATTATGAATAATTAATTTCTTTACAATTTCTCGAATCAAACCAATGCATGTTACATTAGGTTTTTAGAATGAGTTTGTCCAAGTCTCCTATACATCGAAGTTTAACAATAATATTTTTTTTGAGTGGTTTATTTTCACAATTAGATGCTCTTGTACCCTTAATTGTCCCCAAATTCAAGATTTATAATTAATTATCATTGTATTATGTGTGATGATTGGTTAAAAATAATTTGCACCAAAAAAAAAAATTAAAACAAATATTGGATTGGCTCTGTGATAAAAACAAAAATACATTAAGATGTTCATATTAAATATGAAATCAACTGAAACTTTCCATCAAATAGGATGTTTAGAATTCTCTTAAATGTATCTATTATTCGTGTTCGCATCATTCTTGATAGTTCTCGTTAGTATATATTTAACTAATAAAGATTTACCTAAAAGTTTAAAAATTATTTTGACTCCAATGACGTGAAATGAATTTCAAAATTATCATAACAAGATATGCTTCTTCGTAATTCAAGGTAATATTTTCAAGTAAAAAGGTGTGAGCTCAACACCATTATTTTGCTTTCTGGTATATACAATTACGATAATGTCTATATTTTAAATTTAATATTTTTATTGGTAGGTGACATTTCTCTCTTTGCTGATTCCATTGTGTTGGATATGCTAGGCGTGGAAAGAAATTGCATAAGTAAATTGAGGAAATTGTTATTGTGATGACCGAAAAGTCATACCGTATAATTTTATCTAAATCTGTGTGTCGAAGCAGTGAAAGCCTCCTTCTTATCTCACCTTTTGTGTAGCGCAACCTGATAAGTCGATATTTTACCAACTTATCTCCTCTTAATACTTAATCTTGTGTGTAATTTTATTGAGAAACTAAGACATTATTTATGTTTGTTGGTATATTTCAGGTGTCAAATGGTTTAGAATTGATTGTGGCAAAAATAATGTAAAAACAAGTCAAAAAAGGAGCAAAATTGGACAAGGGAAATCTGCCCAATTAATTGCCCTTCGCGAACGCGAAGGCATAGTGCGAACGCGTAGCTTCAGAAGTTAAACTAACGCGGACGCGGCAACCCAGACGCAAACGCAAAGAACAAATTGAACTACTGAGGAATTAAGCCTACGCGAACGCGTGGTGTTCACCGCGAACGCGGTGCTTCAGGAACCATTGCATCACGAACGCAGTCAAGGTAGCCGCGAATGCGAAGACTACTAACCACATACCTTCGCGAACGCGAAGGTCTGGACGCGGACGCATAGGTCATTTTCTGGGCAGATTTGTAATTTTATATTTTTATCCCCAACCCATTCTTATACACGATCTTGGAATATCTTTGGACATATTTTTAGTTTTTTATAGATAATTTTGAGAGAGAAGAACAAGTATTGAAGCTAGGGCTTTGCACACACACTTGGGTCTTGAAGATTTCATCATTTTGGTTAAAAATTTCTTACCCATTTATGTTTATTTCTTCATTTCCTTGTTTTGTATTGAATATCTAAGTGTGTAGTATTTTTACGACACTTGAATTTCGTTTACGGGAATATTCATGTTTAAAGTGTGGATTAAATANTTTTAATTATTCTTGTTCTTTAATATTTCCAAAGGGATTAGCTAACCCTAGGACTCGCCCATTAACTCCTAATTAATTTTGGAAAAAATTATTTGGGGTTGGAAAATATTAATTAACAAGAACTTGAGGATTTAACCCTCATTTTATATATTCTACCTAGGGATAAGATTGAACTACTTGTAGCCAAACCCGGAAGTGCTTAATCTCCTAATTGGGTTAGGAATAATTCATTTAGGAAGTCTTGTTAGTTTTTGGGAAAAGCTAATTAAGAAATATTATCCGTGGCTAATTAACATAACTCACTCATATTCATAGAATCGTGAAATATATTGGATCGTTACTTGAGTGTAATACCCGATGCATTCACTCTTGTTGCCATTGATCATTTTACTTGCTTTCTAGGTTAGTTTATATTTTCACATTTAGTTATAAACACTTTACAAAACCCAAAATCTTATTTGTTTGGCATTGCGCGATAAGTGATAACTCTCTAGCATTCCTAATCGCCCTCATATTGTTCTCTGTGGGATTCGACCCCAACCTAGTTGGGTTACTATATTTGACAACGATCGCTTACCCTATTTTAAGGTGTAAATTGAGTGTATCAAATTTTGGCGCCATTGCCGGGGAACAATTGGCGTAACTTAGGTTGTTGGAGAAGTAAGCTTAAGTGCGTTGATCCAAACTTGTGAATGTTTGTGTAATTATTTTTTCTTGCTTATTTTCTTAATTTTTCATAAAAAAAAAATATGGCATCATATAATGAATATTGGTCGGATGGTAGTTGTTCATATTTTGATGACCCTTGTCCTTATTGTGGAGGATCACACTCGTGGAAAAATTATTTAAATTCTCCGGGGGATGACTTGTGCGCACAATATCAAACCCATGAGTGGAGTATTTGTGATAGGTGTGGTTGCCAAAATGGTCATTGGGATGATTGTTTGTATTTATCTGTTCCCTCCCCGAGCCCCCACTTTGATGTATCTACTTTTTGTGATGAAAATTTTAGGGGCCATGAAGATGAGGAAATTGAGCATGGCAGAAATGGAGAGTTCAAGCTCATGTTGGAGTGCTTACTTGAAGAAGGAAACCGTGAGCAAAATGCTTTGGAAGAACTTTTGGAGACTAGTCTCCAAAATGATTTGGCACTTGAAAGGCTACACTCACAAATGGATGCAATGATTGAAGATTCAAGGGCTCAAAAAGCCTTGGAGGTGAGTGATAGCCAAGAAGATGAAAATTCCTCCTTGGCAATTGAACAAAGCCAAGAAGAACCCTCAAATGCTCAAGATGAGAGGATGATGCACATGTTGGAGGCCATTCTTGAAAATGAGGAAAAGCACAACTTGGCGCTTGAAGAATTAGAACTTAATGTGGCTCAAAATGATGAACACATCCGCACTTTGGAGGATCAAATGCAAGCATTGATTGAGACCCATCATGCTTCTCAAGTGGAAAGTGTGGATGGAAATCAAGAAGCGTTCAATTCCGAGGGGGAGAGTGAGTGCTACTTTGAGGAATCAAGCCTTGAACATCCGCCAACCGACTCCGTGGGTGTTTTTGATGCCAACAAAAATATGGAATTTGAGTCAACCGGAGTGATTGAATATTTTGTTGAATTTGACTCAATTCCGGGGGATAATGAGGATGTCAAATTCGGAAAAATTTGCTAGTTGGGAGGTTTAAGGCACATTCCAAGCATTTTTCAACATTGGAATCGTGTGGTAAAACGGAAGTTGAACTACACGAGTCAATGAAGTGTTGCGTGGAGGAAACATTCGTGCCATACATCTTGCAATTTGAAGAACAAAGGAGACAAAATGACATTCCTCACATACGGGCCAAGAAGTGCAAAATGAAGAAATTGAGGCTTGGCTCGGTCATCTTTCTACCACCCCCCACCGCTCGTGGTCACAAGCTTGATTCCAAGCTAGGTGCCCAGTTCATATTGTCAAAGTGGCGAGAAAAGCGGTAAAAGTTGATTTGCGTCGTGCCACGACGTTAAATGCGGCGCTTGGTGGGAGGCAACCCATCATTTTTTTTAATTTTTAAATTTTTGGTCATTTTTAAAATTTTCTTTTTTAGATTAGCTTAGTATATTATTTTAAACTAATCTGCCAAGTTTCATATTTTTTGGAGTTGTTTTGAGCAGGTCGGGGATACCTGGTGGCCAAACGCAGTGCAAAAAAAGGCACAATAATTTCGCTGGACAATCTGCCCAAGTCTGCTATGCCGTCAAGCAACTCTGCGATCGCAGAATTGCTTTTGAGGGCAAAAATGCGATCGCAGAATCACAGTGAAAATCTCAGAAAAAGTTTGACCTTCGCGTTAGCGAGGGTCGATCGCGTTCGCGAGGGTTTGACCAGTTGGTTGAACTATGCGTTCGCGTGTCCTACGTCGCGTTCACGACCCCTGCCCCAGTTAACCCTACGCGTACGCATCCCATCTACGCGAATGCGTAGGGTCAGGTGAGATAAATTCAAAAAAACGTTCTGGACAGGCATCGTTTGTCTTTGAACTCCAAAAATTTCAACCAACAGTTATTTTTACTCTCAAATCCCCAAAGACATTTCAAATCATCATTTCTCTTCAAGTAGTTATAATTTTCCATCTTCATCTCAAAGGTATGCATTCTTGACTCTTATTTCTCAACTTCTTCCTCTCTCTCGTTGTGTAGAAATTAAAAGAACAACCAAGTTTCACACGTAGGGTTTAAATTGCTGAATTTTAAATTATAAATTGTGTGTGTGTTGATTGTATGCTTGCTGGGTGAGGCTTGGTTGAGAGTTTTTTGTGATTTTTGTGGAAAAAAAATAATTTCGGGGAACTTATGAGCAATCGTGTAAAAAAATCAGAGAACAATGTGTTGCCCACACACTGTTTGAAGAAATGCCTCAGAGAAAAATCTTGGCTGGGCTGTGAAATGACCTTCGCGAACGCTGTGGTCTGCCCGCGAACGCGAAGGCCAAAATTTGGGTCACTGGGAAATTAGCCTTCACCGCATCATGCCTGACGCGAACGCGAAGAGTAAACCCCTGGCAGTCCTATTTTTGGCGAAAAACAGTAGCTTCGCACAGCTCTGCCCGGGCCCTTTTTCGCTCATTTCTTTGGCCAACATACTTTCGTATACAGTGTTTTAAGTGTCCATATGAGATTTTAATATTGATGATCTTTTTTGTAGGTATTTTAGGCATAAAATAGATCCAACGCAAACATGAAATTCAACCCGAACAAGTCCCCGGAGTGCAACAAGAGCCATATGACCACACCAGGTTCCTATCTCCTGAATGTGAGCGCAAATATGACGATCTTCTGTCAAAGACAATTGTCAGGGAAAGGGGCATCAACCTGGACAAGGTTGAAACCAAAATGCCGGGTTTCTATGCCAGGTTGGTGGATAGAGGATGGATGTGTTTTGCTCCGCAACCCAATGGGGCCAACCACACAATAGTGATGGAATTCTATGCAAATGCCTTGATGACTGATTCAAGGAACATTAAGCACGACCGTGCGAGGTGTGATGGTCCACTTTAACCCAGAACTGATCAATGATATTTATGGCCTCCCTAATGCTGACAACGAAGTCTATAGAAACAAAGCTAAAGAGGTGGGAACCCAGTGGTTGGTAGATAAATTGCACGATAGGGTGACCCCGAATTGGCTAATAGTGCACAAAGGAGTGGATTCACATGACTTCACAGCAGAGGCAAAGATATGGCTATCCATCATCTGTGCCAGGATCATACCCTCCACACATGACACGGATGTTACGCCAGAGAGAGCTCTGATGATTGCTGCTATCATGGATGGGATACCTGTTAACGTGGGGGAGCACATTGTTCGGGAAATTGAAGAAGCCACCCATGGGAGATCGAAAAGCTTATTCTTCCCATCCTTGATTACTAAGCTATGTTATGATGCTGAGATTTTGAAACGCCCCAATGATGTTGAGAAGGGGCCGGGCAAGCCGATGATCCATCCGTTGCTGAAGAGGGGACCTAGTGATAAGCAGAAAAAGAGGAGGATTAATGTTGCATCCTCTACTTTTGGGCAGTTCCATGAGTCAGCCACTGATCCTGCCGGATCCTCTGCACATGCTTCACCACCGTTTGATCCCATGGGGCCACTCCAGTCAGGCCCATACACCATGCGCCACTTGTCCAACCAGATCTATGGAGTTGATGCTCGGATTAAGGAGCTTGTCGATGGCCTCCCTACTGGACCACCTAGGGCTAGTTCATCATCAGGGGCTGCTGCTCCAAAATCCCTGGAGGCTGTGGTGAATGAGCAGCAGGCGATCACGGGCAAGACGGAGGCAATGAACACTAGGTTGGAGAACATGAGTCGCAAGCAGGGAAAGATTGAGAAGAGACAAAGAAAATTCAGAGTGCATGAGAAGAAAAAGAGTAAATTCTTGAACAAGATGATGGATAAGTTGCGATCATTCTGCAGTTCAAATGCCTCGGATGACGATGATGATGATGAGGATCTTGCATTCCCTTCCACTTCCAGCTCCCAGTGATACATTTTCAGGGAGCACCTCCTTCATTTTTTTTACTATCTTCTTGAGTTGCATTGGGGACAATGCAATATTTTCGGTTGGGGGTGGCTCCTATGTGATGAATAATTGTGAAGCATGAAATTTTGTGTTGTGAAACATTGAAAGTTTTTGTCTTTGTTTGACTGTGGAACTTGTGTAGATTGGTAAATATTGTTAGCTTAGTAGTGATTTTGTGTTAAAGTAACATTTTCTCTTTATTTCTCTAGTTTGTATTTTTATTTGTGTTTGTTTTCATTTTTCTTGTATACATAGTAGCATTAATGGAGTTCCTTGGTTTTTCTTTCTACCACGGTTCTTTTCCAAGGAAATTAGTTGTGTTGAACCGGGTGACTTTTCCCTATGATGGATGGCGTGACAACTTTCTTAAGGGATTAGTCTTGTTTAGTTTTTTATTTAGTACATAATTAGTAGCTAGTTGGGAATAAAATTGGTTTTGGGGTGTAGTCTTATGCCCATAAGCCAACATGTGACTTGTTTGGTACAAATATATTTAAACCTTGGCATATGAAATTTTTGAGCTTTCAAATATAATTAAAAAAAAAAAATATATATATATATATATATATATATATATATATATATATATATATATATACATATGAGATAATAAGAATGCTCCTTGTCGTGATTTTTAGATTCTAATTTTGGCTCTTTGATTCACTAAATAGCTTTTTAGGCTACATGTGACTTCCTTGAGTTTCATTAGTTCTAATTGGATTTTGGATTGTATTCCATTTGAGTTTTCATGTGCCATGTGTGGTGAGCTTTCAATTGTGAAGTTCTTTTGTATCACTTGTGGTCTAGAACTTGCCCGGAATGTGCTTCAAGGCGAAATAATAGATTAACTTGGTTTGAAAAATGATGTTAGGCCTTCCTTGAACCATTTTTGTGCCTAAATTTTCTACCCATAAATATTTTTCCTAGTCAACCCTTTGAGCCTTTTAACTTTTTCTTTGGCAACCATATTAGTAGCTTCTTATTGATTTTCTTGTAGAATCATACCTCCCTAAGTCTAAAGTGTGAATATAGGCTAAAAGCTTAAGTTTAGGGGTGGAAAGTTGTGATATGGAGGCTTCTTAAAAAGTGAAAAGTGTTGTAAAAAAAATTAAAAAAAATATATAGGAGAAAGCTTGAATAAATGGAAGACTAGGTGAAACAAAAAAAAATAAAAAAAATAAAAAATAAAGAGGAAAGAAAAATGATGGAAAAATTCTTGAAGGAAGTGGACTTCGATTTTTGAAGAAGTGTAGTGCTTAGGGAGGTTTGAGTCATTCTTGTGCCACACCTTAACCAAAATAATAAACTACAACCTTTTAAGTCCTAATTGATTTTGAACCAAGTATGTCTAAATTAGTGGAGAATTACATAAAGGGCAAGCCTATGGTACTACTTGTGTGCATTTGAATATCTTTGTGAGAGAGAGGGTTGAATCTTCTATTTGACATCCCTTCTATGTTTTGAATTGCAAATTGTGAGTTTGGGAGTCTCTCTTAAAATGTGAGGGCACATGAAACTCGAGTTGTGAAACTAACCCCATTTTCAATTGAGAGGAATGAGCGAGGGAAGACAATTGTAATTGAGAGGCAAACTTTGAATCTTTAATGTCATGACTTGGTTGTTACTTTGATTAATGTGGTCTTTCGAAAATGAAACAAAATATGCAAAAAGTTAGTGAGTCATGCGCCTTGGATTAATTGTTGGTACCAACCAAAGTCATTAGATTATGCTTGAATAGACCCTTGTTGACTTGAAATAATACTTGATATGCCATTGAGCTAAGTGATCTTATTCATGTTGGATGTTCTTAGTTTTTGAATTGCTTGAGGACAAGCAATAGTTTAAGTTTGGGGGTTTGATAAGTCGGTATTTTACCAACTTATCTCCTCTTAATACTTAATCTTTTGTGTAATTTTATTGAGAAACTAAGACATTATTTATGTTTGTTGGTATATTTCAGGTATCACATAGTTTAGAATTGATTGTGGAAGAACTAATGTGAAAACAAGTCAAAAAGGAGCAAAATTGGACAAGGGAAATCTGCCCAGTTAATTGCCCTTCGCGAACGCGAAGGCATAGTGCGAACGCGTAGCTTCGGAAGTTAAACTAACGCGGACGCCGTAACCCACATGCAAACGCGAAGAACAAATTGAACTGCTGAGGAATTAAGCCTACGCGAACGCGTGGTGTTCACCGCGAACGCGGTGCTTTAGGAACCATTGCATCGCGAACGCAGTCAAGGTAGCCGCGAACGCGAAGGTCTGGACGCAGACGCATAGGTCATTTTCTGGGGAAATTCTGGGCAGATTTGTAATTTCATATTTTTATCTCTAACCCATTCTTATACACGATCTTGGCATATCTTTGGACATATTTTTAGTTTTGTATAGATAATTTTGAGAGAGAAGAACAAATATTGAAGCTAGGTCTTTGCACACACACTTGGGTCTTGAAGATTGCATCATTTTGGTTAAGGATTTCTTACCCATTTATGTTTATTTCTTCATTTTCTTGTTTTGTATTTAATATCTAAGTGTGTAGTATTTTTCCAACACTTGAATCTTGTTTATGGGAATGCTCATATTTAAAGTGTGGATTAAATACCTTGTTGTGCTTATGTATTGAATGATTCTATTATATTTATGAAGTGGGTATTTGTTATTTTAATTATTCTTGTTCTTTAATATTTCCAAAGGGATTAGCTAACCCTAGGACTCCCATTAACTCTGAATTAATTTTGGAAAAGATTATTTGGGATTGAAAAAGATTAATTAACAAGAACTTGAGAATTTAACCCTCATTTTATAGATTCTACCTAGGGATATGATTGAACTACTTGTAGCCAAACCCGGAAGTGCTTAATCTCCTAATTGGGTTAGGAATAATTCATTTAGGAAGTCTTGTTAGTCTTTGGGAAAAGTTAATTAAGAAATATTATCTGTGGCTAATTAACATAACTCACTCTATTTGTAGAATCGTGAAATACATTGGATCGTTACTTGAGTGTAATACCCGATGCATTCACTCTTGTTGCCATTGATCATTTTACTTGCTTTCTAGGTTAGTTTATATTTTCACATTTCGTTATAAACACTCAAAACCCAAAATCTTATTTGTTTGGCATTGCGCGATAAGTGATAACTCTTTAGCATTCCTAATCGCCCTCATATTGTTCTCTGTGGGATTCGACCCCAACCTAGTTGGGTTACTATATTTGACAATGATCGCTTACCCTATTTTAAGGTGTAAATTGAGCGTATCACAGCCCGGGCGCGTAGCCGGGAAGCCTTTATGTGAAAAAGATTTATGAAATAATGAAATTTTAAAGAAAACTGTTTTCTGAAAACTATAAAGGTTGTGAAAAAGAAATATGATGGAAACCTGTGTAATTGAGGCCCGTACTATGGTGACGGAGGCAGGATAAATCCAATATGTTTAAACTGAATATCTGTGAAATTGGTTAGAGACAGAGTGAATTTGATGAGATTTGAACTGAAAGTGGGAAAATGTGAAGGTTGAGAAGTTTAATGTGATTTGAGGTGTAATTCGATGTTTGTGATAGTGATTCGGTGCTCCCTTCACGACCGCGGTCGCCTTAGCGCGGACCGCAGTGGAAGACTTTAGCGAGACCTGCAGCAGCACCGCGGTTGCGGTCGCTTTATCGCGGACCGCGGTGGTCGAACGTTAGAGAACCTACAATAAGGCCTTCGCGGCTGCGGTCGTCTTATCGCGGACCGCAGTGGAGGCCTGGGAGGGGTACCTATAAATAACGTAATTTTCAGCTATTTTCCACTTTTCAAAAACCCTAAAACGTAAGAGGTGATTTTCTAAACACTTTTCTTCTTCAAAAACTTTGGTAAGTGATTTCTAACTCAATTTCTTTACTCTTTAACTTCTTTTTACAAGATTGCATCCTAGAATCTAGGGTTTTCATGGGGAAATTGGGAATTTTTGGGAAAGACCTAAGAATATCGAAATTTGGGAATTTAGACCTCAATTTGGGGTCGGATTCCAAAACCAATTGTATACCCGGGCTCGGGGGTGAATGGGTAATCGGGGTTTTGCCTGAATCTCGGGTTTGGACCAAGCGAGCCCGGGGTCAACTTTTGACTTTTTGGGAAAATCTTTAGAAAACTCATTTTCATGTATTAGAATTGATTCAATTAGCCTTTATTGATATAATTAAGTAACTTGTGGCTAGATATGAGAGTGTTGGTGGCGGAACCAAGAGGTAAAACGGTAGTTGAGGCTTGATTTGTGTTCGAGGCATCGAGGTAAGTGTTTGGCCTAACCTTAGCTT
>ML259795.1:1905-83343 GCA_005239495.1 Nicotiana undulata | reverse complement strand
CACAGTCAAGTGCAGAAAAAGAAAGAAAGTGCAGCATGAGTACATATAATCACATATGTACCCGGTGAGTATCCCATCTAAACTCGTAAAGAGTTGTGACGAGAGGTAGAATACATACTCACTAAGGTCCAGTACATAATAAAATAAAATACATGCTGAGCAATAAATCATATGAGAAAGTACATCAAGTATAAGAACATGTAAGCAACAATCAGTAACTGATCTTAAACATAGTCTTCCTTTGTAAGCATTTCATAGTTATATACTTGTTCTCTTTCTCATTATCCTAAATGTCTTATCTTTATTCTCAATTGTTCACTTCCCAGTACTCGGTATTGTTTCTCAACTCACCCTCGTACGATCCAGACTCAATGCAAATGCGGATGAATGTATATATATATGTATAACCGACACGGACAAGACTATCGGCCGAAGTCATAAGGGTGGGTCATAAGGACTGACTCGGACCACACGCTCGCGAATCATACCTTCGACTCGAGCGCTGACTCGATAAAATCTCCACGATCGCGAATCATCCATGCGACTCGTGGGAAAATATCTCTCCCTGCTCGCGAATCATCCATGCGACTCAGTGGCCAGTAACATATATATAAAATCTCCCGATCACGAATCATACCTGTGACACGGGGCCAATGATGCAAAGTAAAACTCTCCCCGATCACGAATCATGCTTGTGACTCGGGGGCCAAAGAATGCATGAATGCGTATATATGACTACATGAATGCATATATATATATATATATATATGTATGTATATTTAGACACCGTGGTACTGACTCGCCTACACTCAACGGGATCGTATACTCACATCCACTTGATAGCCAAAGTTAGGATTTTTATCATATTATCCTCTGTGCTCACAATATTACCATGATGGAACAATTCAAGTACAAGAAGGAATTTTCACCACCTTCATTTAGCTCAACAGCTCATTATCAAGACTTATTTCATTATTCAAGTATAAGAAGTAATTTTAACCACCTTCATCCAGCTCAACAGCTCATTATCTCATTTACTATTTGCTCTTTATCAATTATATCTGGAGTAACACAATTACTCAATTGATGGAGTTCATAATTCTTATCTGAATATTATGTACATTTAATTCGCAACTATCATAGCTCAATTTCATCACATATTAGTAATAACTTGTACAAAACATCAGATAATATCAAACAAACAGTTAGAACATGCTCGTGGGTCCTATGGCTACCCAACATACAGTATAGATGCCACGTACGGACTCTCGTCATGTGGCGCGTACGTAGCACCCTCAACAAGCACAATTAGCAACAAAGATCCTAGGGGACGTTTCCCCCTTACAAAGTTTGGAAAGGAGACTCACCTGGACAAGTACTCCTCCGGTCAACGGACCAATCAACAAGATGCACGAATCCTCCGACTCACCCTCGATGGCTCGCAACTAGCCAAAAACACATAATTATATCAATTTAGGAAGATTCGAGGAGGATTTATCAAATATTTCCTTAAAACGTACTCTTGACGTACTTTGGAAATTCAACTACGAGCCTCGGCGTCTGGAAAATTATAATTCTTGAAGAAGCGCGCTATACGTCGCCTAAGGATCAAGATTAACTCAATTAATCATCCCTCAATGGCCCAAAAATCAGAATTCACATTTTCATCAAACCCCTCTTTCTTCTCCCAACAATTTCTTATGAATTTTATGGATTTGGAAGAGGCAATTCCCAAATAATTGAAGAAATTAACATGCGGAGGGTTAGGGAATCCCTTACCTGAGTTTCTAGGCCGAAATACCCGTTCTGGAGCTCTTGGGGTTGTCAACAATGGAGGAAATATGATTTTTGGAAAAGAATTCACGACTTGGGCCTTTTAATGGGACTGCCCAGCAGTTTCCGCACCTGCGACCTTTGGATCGCAGGTGCTGAATCGCACATGCGGTAAATTGGCCGCTCCTGCGAAAAGAGGCCAGGGCACTGGGGGAAATTCCCGCACCTGCAGACTTTGGATCGCAGGTGCGGACTCGCACCTGCGGGAAATATTCCGCACCTGCGATTGGCCTGGCCCTGGGGGAGGTCGCGCCTGCGAGAAGAGGGGTCGCCCCTGCGGCTGGAGCCGCACCTGCGAAGGGATTTCCGCTGGTGCAAACCTCGCTCCTGCGGCTCATGGACTGCAGGTGCTNGACTTGCTCGAGCTCCTAGAACACTAAAAACATCATTCAAACCAAGAATCACTCTCCAAAACCCCTTAGATCAAACTTAGGATTTCCAGAAAATTTCAATGGCTCACCAATATGCCGAACGGGTCTATACTGCTCGGAATGACCCCAAATTTTGCGGACAAGTCACAAATGACTATACAGAACTATTGCCAGTTTCGGAATTCCATTCGGACCATGATATCACGAGGTCCAATTCCAGGCTAAATTCCAAATCTTATGAAATCCTGAATTCCAATTCAAGTGCCGAAATACTCCCGGGTCATCAGAAACCCGAGGCGAACACACTCCCAAGTTTGAAATCATCATACGGAGCTGCTGGAGCTGTCAGAACTCAATTCTGAGGTTGTTTGCTCAAAATGCTGCTCGGAACCAAAAATCAGCCAAATAGGCTAGCCTTCAGGAACCAAGTGTTCCTGAACTGGCCAAATCACTTCTGAATCTCAAACTACCTGCCCACACAAGTCATAAGGCACGAGTAGTCGCTATGGAAGGAGTCATTCACGGGAACGGAGTCCCAACACACAAAATAACCGGCTGGGTCGTTACAGTTGTTGAAGACTTTGCATTTTTAATTAACTAGTCGCACATCATACCCCTTATCAACGAGTACAAAATTTCAAAATAATGATATAAATATCGTAATTAAATAATGTGTTTGAGTTTTAAGTAAGCCCGCTGCTTAAACTATAAATCTGTTTGAGTTTAAATGTGTTTGAGTTTCAAAAGAATGATTTAATTTATTAATGGATGAAAGTAGAATGTTTAAATGAAACCTTAATAATATAATGTACTTCAATTATAAATCTGAATAAGACTAAGATTAACATTTTTAATGTCTGCTACTTTTGCTCTACCGGTTCAGTTGTTTGTCTGATTTGTATGAACTATTTTTTCAAAAATGAAAGTAAGTTACATCTTATATTGGTTTCAATGGTAAGTAGGTGTCCTAAAATAAATGCTTTGATAAGAAAAAGCACAAGGAAACTAACATTCCAAGTAAAATGGTAACCAACAAATATGGAAAGAAGCAATACTCTAAGTACAATACTAATGAAGAAAGATTGTCTCATCGACCAGAAGATGTTGAGCTTGAGGACTGGAAATACCTTATACAATATTTTGGAAGTCCGGAATTTAAGGTATTAACTTAATACCTGAAGATTGCCTCTTTGAATGGTGATTTATTATCCGTTTACTTACAGGTTGTAAGTGAGAGGAACAAAAGAAATAGAGAAAAGCAAATAACTAAGCATTCTTGTGGTACAAGGTCTTTTGCAGAAGTAGAGGAATATACGGTAAAAATATATTTAGTCCCCTACTATCACATATGCTTCTTTGTTATTTATATATTTATATATTTGCTTGTATATTTTTATTTTCGGAACTATATTGCAGAAAAATCCTATGATAGAGGCGAATTGGTGTGGTTGGATTCACAGTCCCAATAAATTCATGTAATTATCTAAAAACACTTATAAAGTTCTCTGTTTCTGTAAGTTTCATTTAATATGTTTTGATTTAAATGATTATGCATAAATGTAGGGTCAACTACAGGAAGTTGTCGCTCCGCAACAATCTGAGGAGATCGAGCATCCCGTGACTAGAGATGAGATTCTATCCTCCGTTCTTGGTGAGAGAACAGACTATGTTCGTGGAAAAGGATACGGTAAGAAGCCTCCTAAAAAGAGTAACATTCAGCAGGCAAACAAAGAGGCCAGCGTGTCTTCAGCTATTGATACTGTGCATCAAGAGATGCAAGTCGAGATGGATAGGAAGTTGTAAGAAGAACGTGAACAAATGGTTGCTGAGTTGCGAAGAAATATGGAAATTGAGTTGGAAAGGAAATTGGCAGAGTAGCGTCAACATGCAAAGGCAGAAGTAGACAAGAGGATCTCTCTAGAAGTGGACAAGAAGATGCAGGAACAATTTGCTAGCTTCTTTGCCAGAATACAACAACAACAGTTACTTGCTCCGCTCTTTAACAATTCTTCTTCCTTCTCGGCATTTCTTCTTCCTTCCTTCTGTCGTGACTTCATGGTTAGGGGTAATGTGTTGGTATCTCTGATTTTAGTAACAACTGTCTCGTTTTTCTTTGTTACTGCTGGACTGTTACTGTTGGTTTGTTAGAATCAATTTTTTTACTAAATTAGCATCATTTAAGGTTGGTGAATTAAGGCTGGAGCACTTAATTTTTGTTGTTGTTTCTTCGCATTTGAGTGTGTGTATAGTTTAAATATCCAACATAGAATACTCTGTATTTTACACAACATGGTCCAACCTATCTTACATGTTACTTTTACTATATTTTAGAAGCGAGAGTTTAGGGGACGAACACGAGTACGGACTTATGGGTACAAGGGTACGAACTTATTTTTACTATTACTTTTAATGATAGTTGGGGTGTACAACACATGGTTATTATAGTAGTTCTATAATTGAATCTTACTGCTCATGTATTAAATTTTAACAGACACATGTACAACTCTAACAAGAATTTTACATCATAACTTTCTGATTTTATATCCTACACTGCTCATCAAGTTCAAAGAACTCGATTCTTCTGTCTTCTTCGTTAGTTTTGGAACTTCTTTCACCTTTTTTCTCTATATTTTTTACTCTTTCAAAGTACAGACTTTTTTTCAGTTGATGGGTCTATGATGGTGATTTACTACATGAGAGCCCTGGGAGTACTTAAATCGGGTTCTCTAATGGAAATGGAGTACTGATGTATACGTAGTTGGCGGTGTAAATACTTAGAAGAAAAAGTAAACATTTGAGGAAATGTCCAGATAAGAAATGAAGATCTCTAGCAAATTGTAGAACATAAGGTCCCAAAAAGTGCTTGCTGAAAAAAGTATNAGTAAACATTTGAGGAAATGTCCGGATAAGAAATGAAGATCTTTAGCAAGTTGTAGAACATAAGGTCCCAAAAAGTGCTTGCTGAAAAGAGTGCGACATAAAACATGTCAAAGTGGGAAATAGGCTATTACTAAGCCAAAGCAAATATAAAGCCAAAAAAAGAATCCAGTTTTTCCAATTCTTTCACACATTTCAGAACAATACAGTATTCATTACGATATACAGCAGAACTGCTATTATTAATGAGGAAGGAGAACTGGGATAATGAATGCTACAGTATTGCTCCCCTCTTAAGAGTTTAAATGTGCAGTTTAAAACAAATTAACGAGCTACAAAAGGAATAGCTTAAACTTAGATTCCCTAATCCCTGAAAGTGTTACTTGTGCAAAAAAATCATAAAAGTAAAGAAGATCCCGATATGAATGAGATAAGAAACACAATACTGAAGACAACCCACCTTATTTTACAAAAATTTACAATCAGAGATCCAAATGAAAGAAGAGAGAGTATAGTGTAGTGAATTATTTTTGGGGGTCTTCCCTCTTGCAGAGATTGTTAATTTCTCTATTTATATATGGGGTAGCCTCTTTGTTTCTAACGTTATTTTGATAGTTTCAACGTATTTTTGGCTTTCCTTCGACATAGATTGAAAATTCTTAGAATTTTAATAGTAGTTTGATATAACAAATCTCATTGTGTTCCTTATATATATTTACTTTTGTCTAGCAGGGACAGGCACTTAAACAGTGGTTCAAGGATGATGTCGAGCAAGGAGCAGTTACAAGGCACTTATATTTTGTCATTTTTGGGATATGTATGCGTACAATTACAATGCACAATGAAGTGTCGGGTAGTATGTATGTAATTGACATTTTAGTAATGATAATATTTATAATATTCGGCTTGAGAAGTTCTTTTGGTGTTTATCAAACATTATTGGTTGCTTTAATATTGATAGTCAATTGATATGAATATCTCTATATAATTTTGGTCGCTATAATTGATGAAAAAATATGTTTTAGGGGCGACATAGTTTTGTTAAAAAATTAATAATTGTTGCGATATAAAGTTGCCACTGTAGGTCTATTTCTTTTGCATCGACTTTAGTTGCTACATAAAATATTGTGGCTTGGTTAACTATTTTGTGGCGATTTTGGTTGCTACTAAAGGACATTTATAGTAGCGACATAATCTTGCCACTGAACATTAATATTTTTTTTTGTGGCGATGTTAGTCGCTGCTAAAGGTGAATATATAGTGGCGACTCATCTCCTATTTGCTTGTTTGAAACAATTTTTGTAGCAGTTTTTTAGCCTTTTGTGGAAACTATGTCGCCACAAAATGTGATCTTTTAGCAGCGACTTATAATGTCGCCACAAACAACCTTCAGTTACGATTTTGAGTGTGGCAATACAAAAGTCGCCACTGATGACTTTTAGCATCGACTTTAAGGGATTTTGTAGCGACTTAAGTCGCCACAATAAGGTTGATTTCTTGTAGTTTATAATGCTCAAAACGACTGGTCGGATCGTTAAAGAAAAACTTTGTTCCCTGCAATAATGTTTGCCGGGCATCAAGGACTTGCCCAATAACCTTCACCAATTGTCTTTGTATCTTTGAAATGCATCCTAGTTGGAGGTGTGGATGTGTGATGCTCATTGAATATATGTTTGTAAAGTCCTGTATGATTGCACTTAGAGGTAAGGGTGGCAGGGGGACGGGGCCTGGCTCGGGCCCGACCCGGGCCCGCGGGCTAAACGGGTCAGCCCGTGGGGGCTCGAGCTTAGGGGGCTTTAGGCCCGTGGGGGCCGTTTCTTCACTTTGGACCCGTGAGCCCGGGCCCATTTAGCCCAGGCCCAACGGTAAAAATTCAAAAAAAAATATTAAAAAAATGGCCAACGGCCAGATTTTTTAAATCTAGTCGTTGGAGCCGTTTGGCATGTTTAAAAAATAGCTATTTGGCCCCCAAACTTTTTATAATTATACTTTTTCTCTTTTCTCAACTATAAATACCCCCTCATTCTTTCATTTTTACTCACAAAATCATCAATCTCTCTCAATCGCAGGGAGAGCGCTTTCAGCCAAGCGAGACTTCAAATCGGTGATTATAGAGCGTCTATGAGGGAGAGCTTAGAAAAATCAGTACTCTTCAGAGATTGGATCCGGTCGGAAAGAAGAAATTTTGGACTTGCTGAATCACAACCGGATATAGTCGAAGCTTATGAAGAAATGCTAGCGGAACTTGCGGAGGATGCTGCTTCACCCGGAAGCGGTGATGAACAAGCTTCTTTTCCGCCACCACCAACGGAAATTCCTCCCAACCTTGAAGGATTTATGAAATTTGTTAGAGATAATATGTAGATTAATATGTAACTTGTATTTTGGCACATCTTGATTAGTTTTTTTCCCTTTTAATGGTGGTATTAGTACCTTAGCTGTGCTCATTCCATTGGGGGGAGGAAGACTAAGAAAGATATTGTCAATTTTTTAAATGTCGTATTAATAAAAATTATAAGACATTTCCTTGAATTTTTGTGTTTAAACTTGAATTACAAGACATAAGTCATAATTATATAATAGAATTTACAATAAATTGNCAACTATAAATACCCCCTCATTCTTTCATTTTTACTCACAAAATCATCAATCTCTCTCTACTCAAATTCTCAATTTAAGTTAAATCATGCCTGGTGGTTCTATAATTACCCCATTTGTTCGGGAACACTATAATTTGGTAGAAGAAATGAAGAAACATACACGATATCGTGCAAGCACTGTGGTTTTGTCTTCACTCGGCGAAAGGTGGAGGGCACATGCTCTTTAAAGAGGCATATAACCAAGTCTTGTCAAGCGCGTCCTCAAGACATTCGTATCTAATATTTTAAGTTTAATTCAAACTTCTGTTATTTTAATTTTATTAGACGTATTATGCTTAATGTTGTAGTTTGTTAAATTAATTTGATGTACTATTAATTTATTATGCAATGTTAGTGCAAGTTTGAAGTACTATTATTATTAATTTGAAGAAGCTTACTATTTTTTGTGTTTAAATATGAATTACAAGATTTATATCACAAGATTTACAAGAAATTGCCTTACATAAAAAAAAATTAAAAAAATAGCCCGGACCCGTTTAGGCCCGTTTGGCCCGCGGGCCTGCCCACTTATCCCGGGCCCATGTGGGCTTAGGCCCGTAGGGGGCCGATTCCACCCATATAGCCTGCATAACCCCAGGCCTGTTTAGCCCGGCCCACTTGGCCCGTTTGCCCCGACCCCGGCCCGTTAGCCACTCTTACTTAGAGGCGACAAAATGGATAAAATTTACAAGTATTTCCCCATAATATTCGCTCAAAAATGAGTTGAATACCTTATTCACTACAAACGGATCAAATATGGGTCAACCCATACTATTCGCTCAAAAAAATTAATAACCCACAGACAGAAAATAAATTTGACGCATCGATGACCCAGTTTGTACATACTTCGTGGATTTTTTAGAATTGGTCCTTTGCAGATTTGTCATCTTCGACACCTGTGATATTGAGATTTTAGATTAAAAGGCAAAACTCAAGCTTCTATTTTTATTTTATTTTTTGTTTCTTTTCTCCTTTGTTATTTCCTTTTTGTTTTCTCGTTTTTGTCATACACCAAAGTCTAGTTAACTGGGTGTAATTCTTTGTGACAAATATTTTTGTTCTTCCTTAAGCTAGTCTCTGTTTTCTTCTTTTTAATAATTGTTCGATTTCTTTAGATAAAAAAATTAAAGTAAGAAAACATCCCCTATGTAATAAATAGAATTCTATTTACGGTGAATGTCTATATTCTAGAAAGATTCCAGGGTTTGTTACTTGGTGGCTAAGTCACTTTTCCCCTATAAATAGAGAGGTTTTATTCTATTGTAAATCACCCCAAAATTCAATAAGAATTTCCTCTATCTCGTTCTATGCAATATTGTTCTTGTTCTTTTATTGGTTTATAACACGTTATCAGCACGAGACTCTAATCAATTGAGTAGAAACTTTGGGATTGAGCATAATGATTGTCAATTCTCCATGAACTTTCTTCATGATTAAATTATGGATTTAAGGTCAGTATTTTAATTTATTTCTCTTTTCAATTCTTGAAATTTTATAATTTGATTTTAAATGCAAGCAAAGACAATAAACTTTGATTATAACTCCTATAGAGTTTGCAAGAAATTATAACCACCAAAGTGGTAATATTTCTATGCCTTGCCATGATCAAATTCATATATGATTGTGGGCAAAAAAGTAGAAACCCGTCCCATTAGGTTTGCTTCATTCTCATTCCCCTTAAGAGAATGTGATAGCAATATGTGATAAGTCTGAAAGAAGGCAAATTATTACCATGAAGATATCAATGGATGTGGACGTGGCAATAGACGAAATTATAATCGTCATATTTGTGATAATGAGAATAATAAGAATTCTCAAAATAATCTTTCACTCTTTGAAAGTAATATTTGACATGAGATTTTGTAAAGCACATATAGATGATTATGGTCCATTCATGATGAGAATGTGACAACATCTGATTTATGAATACATATTCATTCTTGGAAGAATATGAACGTGCTAGTGGTAGTGAATACACCACACTCACCTCTAAAAGGAGGTTTGAGATGATATAAGAAAATAATATCATTATTATGGCATGAATGGTCATTGGTCATGTACCTATTGTACGCCAAAATATGTTGGCAATGTGATTACTAAAGGATAACATTAATGGAAGAAACAGATCTTGCATATAATTTTGACAATGACCATAATTTATAACTTTCTCCTTGAAAGTGATATTCACCACATGAATATTGATGAATATGTGGTAGTACCAAATTAATTGAGATCTCTGGAAGAGCCAATTATACTATTTTGGAGGAATACAATTGATTATCACGTCAATTTATTATGTTGTAGTAAGTCTCAAAGAAACTTATTGAGTTTCTAAAGTATTCGCGAAAGCGATTGGTTATACTGAGATTATAAATGAAGGAAAGATTTAATATCTTCTATTACTACAACTTGTAGCGGGGTAATATGTATGTGAAAAATTACCCGCTTTATTCTTCAGTTTGTACTACACAAATAAAAGAATACCTCAATAAAGTGGATGTTTTGATATAAAAATTCATATCATAATAAACTTGGAGCTTATTGATAATTGCACAAGTCATGGTGTAAACCAGAACTTTATCAATATTGATAATTTATTCCGTTGGCATAATTGGTTTAGCCATATCAATTTAAGTATGATGTGCAGAAATGAGAGAGAATTCACATGGATAAATATTAAAGAACAAGAAAGTTCTTTACGAATTCTCTTATTTTGTTTGTTCTCATTAATTAATAGACCAACTAAAGTATGGGATTGAATCTCATGAATGCTGTAAATATCAAAGGTGAAAATGAGTCCATTCACTTGCCATGTATACCACATACGATGCATCTATGAGTTGGTTACATGTACGATTATTATTAACCTACAACCTGGTGTTTGCGAGGTAACTTGCTCAATAATTTAATTTTGAGCATAATTTTCAGATTGTCTATTCAAGATAGTTCATCTTGATAAATTGGTTTACATCACAATTGGTTTAGCAAAATGATTTATTGAGTGCCTCCACTTAATAACTATACAATTGCTTATGAGAACAAAGTTATCTATATCAGTTTGAGATATGTTATACACGAAAGTATATTACATTCTCCCCTCACAAGTGGTTCAGGGTCAGGAACCAAATAATTCCATCTTATTACTATTGATGTGCGGTGTATCTTTTGATCAACACCATAATGCACAAAGATGGGTTCCCAAAATTGAGGAAGAAAGTTAGCTTTTCTAACATGAGGGGGAGACATGATAAACAGTTGAGAAAAATTTACGTGGAAATAATTATCATTTGTACATCTAAATCCTTGAATAAGATAAAAGATAATTCATTCGCAATATATTGCAAAGCACGTCAGACGCATTTGCTGACCCAAAGAAAGTAACTATATTCTCATTGCAAATGCTCCTATTAAGTCCTAAAAGGATAAAGTTTATGGTACACTTAAAGTGCAAAGACAAATCGGTTCAAATAAACTTCTTGATAAAGAAGACGAGAAAATGATCAAAATGATCATAATAAAGGAGGCAAGTGATCTAGAAGATCGCATGACATAACACTTCATAAAATCTCAGGAGAGATTCAGGTACCTGAATATATTAATGAAGAGATCTCTATGTTATGATTTTATGAAAAAAAAATATTGGAACCGATATAAAATGTTCGTTGACGACATCTATCATAGCACTAAGTATAGATGAGGATCTTAAGTCTGTTGAATATGGACACTAAAATATTGGCCAAATGGAGACAATTCGAAAGAATTGGTTTCATATGAAATACATGTAATTTTGGACATGTAGTTCAAACACTCGAAAGTATAAAGTCAATGATGTGTGCAATCATTTTCATATATCTCATATGTCTGGCATGACATGAAAACTTGATATGCATTTAAAGTCTATTCATATGGCTTATATGACTTTACTTATATGACAATCCCTGAAGGATATTGCTTAAAGCATATAGAATTCTTGGTCATGAATACTACATCATAAGTGCAATTTGTGCACATTTGTATCTTGCTATAACTATAAGCATGATAATGTGATAGCGAGGATTTTCAAGGTGAAACATATTCATTGGAGTTAATATGGATGATTTATTCATCAAATTTCTACTGATGTCAACCTTCAAGAAGCTAGTGCACAATGCGAAAACTCAAGGATGTGAATTGATGCTCTCATCAGGGGGAGTTAATACGTGTTGCACATTTGTATCTTGCTATAACTATAAGCATGATAATGTGATAGCGAGGATTTTCAAGGTGAAACATATTCATTGGAGTTAATATGGATGATTTATTCGTCAAATTTCTACTGATGTCAACCTTCAAGAAGCTAGTACAAGATTGGAATGCGAAAACTCAAGGATGTGAATTGATGCTCTCATCAGGGGGAGTTAATACGTGTTGCACTCTTTTTCCCTTACAAGGTTTTGTCCTACTGGATTTTACTTGCAAGGTTTTTAACGAGGCAACCAAAAGACTTATTTTTAAACATGTGTACTCTTTTTCCTTTTCTAGAATTTTTTCCCATTGAGTTTTATTTTAGTTAAAGTTTTAACGAGACACATATTGTTGAATAGACATTCAAGGGGGGGTGTTATAAATAAAATTCTATTTATGGTGAATGTCTATATTCTAGAAAGATTCTAGGGTTTGTTACTTGGTGGCTAACTCATTTTTTCCCTATAAATAGAGAGGTTTTATTCCATTGTAAATCATCCCAAAATTTAATAAGAATTTTCTCTCTCTCTTTCTCTGCAATATTATTCTTATTCTTTTATTATTTTATAACACCCTACAATTTTTGAGACAATACATTCTAATACTATGTAAATTGACTCTGCATCTGAATTTCAAAGGAAAACGTTACAGAACAAGCTAAGATAATCTATATAACTGGTCTTCGGACACGCGTATACTCTGTATAGAATAACCCATGTTTCAACTTTCGAGTGTTGAGCATAAAATTAAAAGGACATAAGAAGATGTACTCTTTTTAGTTTTGACTATAAAATCGGCAAAGGGCAAAATATAATAATGTACGGTGAGAAAATGTTTAAATATAAGGGTTCAAATATATATCTCTGTCGTAATATTATTGATCAAATATAATATTATTCTGTTAATATAACATTAATATTTGATGAGGTGGATGCCCCATGGTATACCACCTCAGTGCCCCTAAGCATATATAAAAGACTAAAATTTGAAATAGAATATTTTTCATGGTAGTGGTAATGGTGGCAATAATGGTGGACGGGAAGGAAAATTTAATGATGGAAAAAATATATATATGGGAGAGGTAAAATGGATTAGGGGCGCTGAGGTGGTAAGCCACATAGCATCCACCTCATCAAATGTCAGTGTGCCACGTAAGATTAGATGTCCACTTTGGACAAACTCAACAGAAAAAGATATAGTTGAACCAATAGTATAACAACAGGATATATATGGACTTAAAGTATAACGAGAGGTACATTTAAATATTTTCTGATAGTACACGGTTATATTTAGCCATTTTCCGCTATAAAATTGATGTCGAGTATGTAAATAAGTAATAAAATACTTCATTATCATTGAAAAATATGTGGATATTAATACAAAACAAAAAGTAAATTTTAGGTGTACTAACTTAATGTTGGTCATGAAATAATGATTTAAAAATTGTTATTTAATTATCTAAGCAAAGATTGATCTTACTTTTGGCAGAACCAAAAAGAAATAGGTAAGAGAACGAATTGATAGGCTGCCATTGACAGGCCAATTGCACGGGTAATATCAGATCGCTTCACTCACAATGCTTGCATGCCTCTCTCGCTTTTACTTGGGGAGATGGTATTTGAAAGGGAAGTACTGTCTCACATATAACGGCAAATACTCAGTTTCCTAAGCTATATATCTAGCGATACTAGGTGATTGGCCTGTGTTTGAAATAGCTAATTTAGTGTGGAGTATAATTTTAATGATTCATATTGTGGCTAGCTGCATGCCAAGTTACTAACCATAGCTAGATTTTAGATTGATAAGTGGTGATAATGCTAGAGCTAGGTGTTGTCTATGTGACATCCAACATTTGTTTTTTGCGTTGCGGAAGGCCATTATTGATTGGGTTGGACCTGATCTCCAGCATCTGAACACTACGGAATCCTTACTCAAGATCAAAACTAAGCGTAGGAGGAGGTCATGGCTGCCATACTTGGAGCTGCTGTTTATCAGATTTAGATGACTAGAAGAGGCAGCAATGTACATATCAGTTTTCTAGTGCAACAGATACAAATAGAAATGCAGTTAAGCTGGGAAATTAATATATAAATAAATAAATAAATAAATAAAAATACAAATAGAGATTAAAGAGAGTAGAATATGCTTAAGAGCTCTAAAAGAGCACATAGATGTGAGGCTTTTATACATCAGTTGTGTAATTATTTTTTCTGTGACGTCTTTGTGTCTTTGGTATATCTAGAAGGTGGCCAAGACACTAGACGCTCTTTAGCTGTATTAATTTTGTTTGTTATGGTAATATTTCAAAGTTATTAGCAAAAGAAGTAACTTCAAGGAAAAATATGAACATAGGTAGCCAAATACCAGATTCCATACAACTGCCACCATTTTGAGTATAACTCACTTAGCCAAAAGTACACTTTTAATGTGCTCCAAGCACATTATAGCCTGTATGGCCAAGTTGTAAAAATCTGCTTATTTTGAGAAGTGTTTTTTTTTTCAAAACTACTTTTGATGAGAAGCAGTATGTGTTTGGCTAATTATTTGAAAAACACTTCTGAGCAGCAATTAGTGGTTGATAAAGCTTTTAAAAACTACTTCTGAGTGTATTTTCTTCAAAAGTGTTTTTCGAAAAAGTACTTTAGAGAGATGATATTTTATTTTGCTTCTCCAAAACTACTTATATTTCTCCTCAAAAGCACTTTTTTTTTCTCCAAAAACTTGACCAAACACATCAACTTTGGAAAAAATAGAATTGGAGAAGATTCGCCAAACAAGCTATAAAAGGGCAAAATATTGCCAAGCCAATCTACTAAACAATTGAGACATGAAATATACCATAGCTCAAATAAAAGGATACATAAAAGAAAAACATTAAACCATATATAGTTCAATATAACTTGCCCACAACAAAGAAATGTTCTTGAAAATAAGAAATATTGACTTTTGTAAAAAGACGTTAGATATTTTATCAAACTGATATCTTCCTCAACAAGAGAGGAATATCTCTACTGTCATAGCCAAGTCCATAGGGAAGCATTCACGAGCTTTAGAACTTGAAATCCTCTTCAAGCTTCAAATTGCAAAGAACATAATGGAGAAAAAGGAAAAAATAGCAGAAATCCATTCACAAGCAAAGAGCTTGGTCGATGAACCAGTATAGTAATAAGGAGGGGGAGGTCCATAATTATACTGTACTGGACAGCACGGAATAACCGGAGCAGCTGGCGGGCAATTGCCGTAACCAGTACTAGGTGGTAGTGGCGGTGGTGGTGGAATACCATAGCTTTGGTAACCAGAAGGGGGTGGGGGTTGTTGTTGGGGATGGCAAGGATATGGACAAATTGTACAATTTGTACAAGTATTTTGTGGTGATGTGCCATCTCCATTAGTATCTTGAATATTATTATCTTGAGTATTATTGCTACCAAAAACACTTGAGAAAAAGTAGAGTATGAGCAACCAAGTTCCTAGAAGAAATTTCAATTTTTCTTGAGCCATTCTTGGTTTTCCAATTCCTAGACAACTTTGAAGCTAAAAGAATATAGATGATCTCTCTTTTTTATGTTTGGTTCTCTCATGGTTTTAGGGACTGAAATCAGGTATCAAGTGACACATCAAACCAAAACCATGCCACATAGCTAGCAAATGTGGCAAATTCAAGGTGTTGATGATGAAACTAGTTTGACTCTGTTTGCATGGATTTCTCATACAAAGACAAGGAAAACAAAGTGGGAAATGTATTTCAGCTAAAACAGAAGTGATATAGAGGGTACTAGGTCAGCAATTTCATTTTTACATGTCATCAAATACAAGTGATCTAGAGGCTATTAGATCAGCAATCTCATTTGTACATGTCTATACAGCTAGCACTAGCAAAAAGTGAAAACCCTCAAAAAGGAACATACTATGAATCAGCTGACTATATTCAAATTATCTACTACTTCTCCAAAATGGGATGAAACTTAGCAAGTGTAAATATAAGTAGCACCTATTAGCAGAAGACAACTAGTGCATATTTTTTCATTCTTGGCTAAGCATAACTTAGCAATGCGTTTGGAGATTTCTCTTTTGCTTAACTTAGGTTTAGCCGCATATTCTTCTATAGGCATGCACAGGAATAAAGAAAAATATGAAGGTAAATAAGTAGTACTCCATCCGTTTCAAATTAGAGGACACACTTTCCTTATTAGTCCGTTAAAAAAAAGAATGATATATTTTTATAATTGGAAATAATTCAACTTTAAACTTTTCATTTTACACTTAATTAGAAGCTTTTATAATCACACAAATGTCATGGCCCCATTAAACTTTTAAGACCACAAATTTCAAAAGTCTCCATCTTGTCTCTTAAATTCTGTGCCGAATATCAAACTAGCTCTTCTAAATTGAAAAGGAGGGAGTACCTATTATTGAAAAAACTAGTCTTAGTGTACCCATTTTGCGTGTGTTTCCCATCTTAATGGGTAATTTTGATTTGAAAAATTATATAAATATTATTCAAAAATAATGTTTGACTTATAAACAAAAAATGTAAGCTCCTAAATTAATGAACGGAAAAGGTCCAAATATGCCCGTGAACTATTTGAAATAGGACAAATATGCCCGTCGTTAATAGTTTGGCCCAAATATGCCCAAACCGTCCAATAGTTGTGCAAATTTGTCCTTTTTTAACGGAAACAATATTTTTTCTTTTCTGTTTGTAATTAATTAAAATCAAAATATATTTTTTCTAAAGCAATTTTTCTAAAAGTTTTTTTTACTAAAAACTGAAGAAGAAAAAGGGAAATATTTTTTTTCCAGTTTTTACAAAAGAACTGAAAAAATATTTTCTAAAACACTGTTTTTATAAAAACAGAAATAAAATCTAAAAAGCAATTTTCTAAAGCAATGTTTTTGTAAAAACTGGAAAAAAAAAGGTGAATTTATTTTTACTAAAAGCTGAAAAAACGAAAAAAGAATTGCTTTAAAAAAACTGAAAAATTATTTTCTAAAACAATGATTTTTGTAAATTCTAGAGAGAAAAACTGAAAAGCAATTTTCTAAAGCGGTAAAAACTGGAAAAAACTGAATATTTTTTAAACTAAAAACTGATAAAAAGAAAATATTTGTTTTTTTCCAGTTTTACAAAAATATTGCTTTAGAAAATTGCTTTTCAATTTTTTTTTTTAATTTTTACAAAAACAATTGTTTTAGAAATTAGTTTTCAATTTTTTTAAAGCGATATTTTTCTACAAACTGGAAAAAAATATTTTGATTTTAATTAATTAAAAAAAGAAAATAAAAAATAATGTTTCCGTTAAAAAAAGGCAAATTTGCACAACTATTGGACGGTATGGGCGTATTTGGGCCAAACTATTAACGACGGGCATATTTGTCCTATTTCAAATAGTTCACGGGCATATTTGGACCTTTTCCGATTAATGAATATTGATCCTATAATGTCACGACCCCAAACCCTAAGCCAGACGTGATGGCGCCTATCGTAGAACTAGGCTAGCCAAACAATCGCACATTAACATAAAACTTTCATAAATTTCAAAACTATTCCGATATTTCATAAAGTTCCTTAGATTTCACAATTTTTAAACAAACAAAACACAGTGAATAGTCTAGGTACTGCCCCAAAACCTGGAGTCAACCCGTCATCTAGGAATAATACAAGATAGACTCTACTCTCGTACTACATCCAGTCTAGGAACACGAAGCAAATACAAAAATAAGAAAGGGAAAAGAGAAAGTTGTGAACGCCAAACAACTAGCTCAGAATCCCAACTCCTGCTCCAAGAGAAAAGGAAGGAAACTAACGCTCGGAACCAACACATGTATCTGCACACAGGGGTGCAGAGAGTAATGTGAGTACGCCAACTCAATAGTAATGAAAGTAAATAATGTCTAAGGCTATGAAACAAGTAAAAGCAGTCATAAATACACAGTAACGGACGCCTTACTTCCATAAAACACAAGTAAAATACTTTGTAGCATTTATAATTTGCGTTCAGAAAATATCCTTGAAAATATACATTTGTCCACAGTTACCATAGAATTCAAAATAGTTTAGTTTGAGTGAAAGAGTCAAAGATTCATAAACAGTTTCTTTCAAATGAAAACAGGTGTCATAAGCTGTCCCTCGGGCGTATCGCCACTCAACCTCAATCACTCAGCATGCCTCATAATCACTCAGTACCAGCCCCTCGGGCTACCTCACAGTCACTCATGCCTTCCAATCTCTCATCACTCGGCACTCGTACTCAGTAGGTACCTGCACTCACTGGGGGTGTACGGACTCCGTAGGGGATCCTACAGCCCAAGCGCTAATATCAAACCATCTCGTGGCATAAATCACTCGGCTCTGACCTCTCATATATCATAAACAATGTAACATGTTGTGGTGTGCAGCCCGATCTTATAATATCCTCACAACGTTGGCCCTCGGTCTCACTCAGTCAGAAACTCTCAAAATGCCACTCGGGCTATCAACAAACGGGGTACTCGACTCAAAAAAGTATTTATATCACAGAAGTAGTGTAAACCAGTCTGAGTTTTGAAATCAATTAAATATGATATGGCTGAGTGTTAATCACGAATCAATACAGTGAGGAATATCATAAATAGCCCCCAAGGGGTCTAAACAGGTCGGCACAAGGCCCCAAACATGGCGTTCAGCCCAAATATAGAAAATAGTCTAAAAATACAGTTTATCATATGATTTAAAAGTAATTACGCAACTCAATAGTTGCCACGGGAAGGGTCAAGTACAAATCCCTTATCAGTGCACGCCACACACTCGTCATCCAGCATGTGCGTCATCCAAAATCGTGAGAAAATACTAAGTCCGGGGTTCTATACCCTCAGGACAAGATTTATAGTCATTACTTACCTCAAACCAGCCTGAAACTACTCTGCGATGCTCTTGCCTCTTGAATCGGCTCCCAATTGCTCTAAATCTACCAAAACCACATTAATAACATCAAAATATGCTAGGGAGTCGAAACCCATTCGGAAATTATCACAATTAGGCACAAATTCCAAAGTTGGCCAAACCCGACCCCCAAGCCCACGTCTCGGAATTCGATAAAATTACAAAACTAGAATCCTTACCCCCCTCCCCCCCACGAGTCTACCCATATAAAATAGATCAAAATCCAACCACAATTGACCCTTCAATTCCTCAATCAATGTCTCCAAATTTCCAAGCCCTAAACCCCCAATTTAGGCACTAATTTCCATGAAGTTCACCCTTAATTAGTCAAAATATCACATAGAAATGAGTTTTAGGTTCACAAATCTTACCACCACGAAGTTCTCTTGAGTTCCTCTTCAAAAACCCTTCAAAAAGCTTCAAACCCGTGCAAAAATGGTGGGAAAATGACCCAAAAATCGCTAAGGGTCCTATTTATATGTTATGCCCAGCGAAGATCGCAACTGCGGTCAATTTCTCGCACCTGCGCATTTCACTTACAGGGAAAAATCTCGCACCTGCGATGAAGCCTCCGCACTTGCGACTCCGCAGGTGCGGCCAAAACCTCGCACCTGCGGCTCTCCTCCATCCTGGCCAAAATCCGCACTTGCGCCCCCTTTTTCGCACCAGCGGCCATCCCACCTGCGGCTGCCCTTCCGCAAGTGCGGCGACACCAGAAGCCTTGCACCAGCAACCTCTTTTGCTGCATTTTCCAACTTTAAACCTTCTGATGACCCTCTGAAATCACCCCGAGCCCCTCGGGACCCCCAACCAAAAATACAAACAAGTCATAAATGATCACCCAAACTTAGTCGAACTTTTGAAACACCCAAAATAACATCTAAACACCGATTCAACTCATGATTCAAGCCTAACAACCTTCAAACTTCCAAAAATCATCTAAGTTGTCGAAACTAACCAAAACGCATCCGAATAACCTGAAAAATTGCACACACGTCCAAAATGACACTACCGACCTGCTTCAACTTCCGGAATTCCATTCCGACCCCGATAGAAAATTTCCACTGCCGACTGAAAATCGTCAAAAACTCACTTTCGCCAATTCAAGCATAATTCTACCCCGGGCATCAAAGCCACATTCCGAACACGCTCCTAAGTCCCAAATCACCTAACAAAGCTATCCGAGCCATAAAATCCACATTCCGAGATCTTTCACCTATAAGTCAACTCCCGGTTGACTTTTCCAACTATTAAGCTCATTTAAGAGACTAAGTGTCTCGATTCTCACCACGACCACTCCGAACCCGAACCAACTGACCCAACACATCATAATTAGGTTAATTAACACATGACAAAGCTGAAACAGAGGATACAGGGCAAATCTCACGGAACGGCCGGCCGGGTCATTACATATAATTAGCTTAATAAAGTAAGAAACTGTCTCAAATCCACTAAGAACTTTATTCTAGTGTCATAATTTTATTAGTTCAATTTTACATAGACTTTAAAGGTTTAAGAGTTTTTCTAAAGATATTTTTGAAAAGTTATTCTCGAATTCATTCAATGAAACACAAAGAAAGTAAATTAGCTATATTCTTATGACGAGTCTTCAAAGATTTTTCAAATAACACAAAATATCCATTGTACATAAATTAATTATGTTGGAGACTTAATTGTACATGAATTAATTATTTGTATAATTAGAATAAAAGATTTATTAAAAAGCATATTTAATTATTTTTCTTTGAAACAATTTTATGTGTTTCGTATACTTTCCTTGAATGTATTGTTCTTTCTTTTTTTCTTTGGTGATGATCTAGTAAACTATACTCTGCATATTTATAGACGCGCGCTATCTCAATGGAAATTTATTTATAAACCAGATAAATATTATATTAAAATATTATTTTAAGTTATATAATAAAAGTAGATGTTCCTTCAAATATGACATTGATCTAACGGAAGAGCCAATAGGATCATGTCATGTGTCAAAATGACAAGGCATGCCAAGTCACTTAAAATGGGCAATCAAATCGCACCACATGTGCAAGTGACATGTTGTGGTCAATTAAATGTGGTCTTGTCACATTATAATTTGATTGGCAGAACGAGTTTGTTCTTATCATAACACTTCCCTCCCAGAACTATAAATAATGGTCTTCATAACCCATAAAAGGGACCAAAAGTTAGAACAAGAAGCAAGAAAGAGCTCATGGATCAAACACTGCAAATTCCTCCACAAGTTTCAAGCTTCAAGCTCAAGAACGAAGAACTAATAAACATTCAACGAGTACGAGTTCAAATCAAAGTTCGTGCCAGTTGAATTCAAGACCATCGTTCAAGGAAACAAGTATCGATTCAAGATCAAGCTCAAAGGCCCTTTAATTTATTTACTATTGGAAAGAAGAAGCAGAGGATTCATAGAGATTGTACACTCATATTATTTGAAATCAAATTCTACAATTATTGTAATATGTTTGGTCTCGATTATTTTTCTCGATGAATTTTATTGTCTACAAATTATGGAACTCCTTATGGGACCATCTCTACCTCTCATCTCTTATTTTCGAAGTTCAAGAACAAGATCTAACAATTCGACCATGGAATAAAACTTGCAAATTTGACCAAAACACTTGAGAAGTTGACCAAGTATATGGAGGATCGAGATACTTGCCTCGAAAAGTTAGCAAGTGAGATCGAGAGATTAACAGAAGAAAAATCAATTCAAGCACCTGTAGAGCTTTCCGAAAATAAAGAAGAGGGAGAATCCTCTGTGAGGCAAACGAACGTGGTCAAAGAGATCCAAGTTTCTTCAGAAGGTCTAATTCATCTTGATCTTATTTTCCAAATTCAAGAACAAACCTAAGGTTCCAAAGCTTCGTGAATGGGGGACCTACATCGCGAACGTGAAGGCAAAGTTCTAGTGAAATTCAAACTCCTCTATGCGAATGCAGGAGCACCTTCGCGAACGCGTAGAAGGGAACTAGACACCAGAATCCTTAAGCTTCATCCATCTTCCAAGTTAAAATTCCAATTTGTTAACCATTCGAAATTCACCCGAGGCCCCCCGACCTCAACTATACCCACCAAAAATTCCTAAAACCTCATACAAACATGCTCGAAGCGTCAATCACATTAAACAACACTAGAATCACAAATTGTGCATCGATTCAAGCCTAAAGAACTATAAAACTTCTAACTTCTACATTCGGTGCTGAAACCTATCAAATCAAGTGAGATTGACCTCAAATTTTGCACACAAGTTATAATTGACATTACAGACCTATTCCCACTTGCAGAATAGGAATCAGAATTCGACCCCGATATCAAAGAGACTCCAAAAATCATCAAACTGTCTAACTTTCGTGGGAAAAACCCAGGGCATGACCCCCTACACAACCATGAATCCAACGTCGAGAACCTTCCGATCCACATAACTCTTCTACCTAGATTGGGATATACGAAGTCGATCGTGAATCAGTTTAACCTTTTCCAAAGCATCTTAAACCAAGTCCGTACCTAATAGCCTAGCCTCGCTCAGCTCGAACCAACCCACTGGAGACCAGCACTGCCTAACATATAAAGCGTCATACGGAGCCATCTAAATGATCTACTAATAACTGTTGTTGTAGTAAAGCTCCGCAAGTGGGGATAATTGATCCCAAGAACCCCCAAAATCCATCATATACGCACGGAGCATATCCTCCAATATCTGAATAGTGCGTTGGACTGTCCATCCGTCTGAGGGTGAAATGTTATACTCAACTCCATGATGTAAAGTGTCTGATCAACGATGATAGATACCAGCACACCATGAATCCTGACAATCTCGTGAATGTTAACCTGAGCAAGCTTCTCCGAAGAGTAAGTAGTAACAACAAGAAGGAAATGAGTTGGCTTGGTAAATCTATCCACAATCACCCAAACTGCAATGAACTTCCTCTGAGTTCGTGGGAGTCCAACAACGAAATTCATAGTGATCCGCTCCCATTTTTTCTCCGGAATATCTAGCTTCTTAAGAAATCCACCTGGTCGCTGATGCTCATACTTCACTTGCTGACAATATAGACGCCGAGCTACATACTCCACTATGTCTTTCTTCATCCGCCTCCACCAATAGTATTGCCTTAAGTCCAGATACATCTTTGCGGGACCTGGATGAATGGAGTACCTCGAACGGTGAGCCTCCTAGAGAATCAACTCACACAAACCATCTACATTGGGCACACATAGTCTACCTGCATCCGCAACACACCGCCATCTCTAATAGTTCCCTCCTTGGCATCACCGTGGTGAACCGTGTACTTAAGGAAAAGTAGATGGGGTCATCATACTAACGCTATTTGATACGATCATAAAGAGAATACTGAGAAACCACATAAGCCAAGACTATACTCGGCTCGGAAACATCCAATCTGACAAACTGGTTGGCCAAGGCCTGAACATCCAAGGCCAAAGGCCTCTCTACTACTAGTAGATATGCTAAACTACCCAAACTCTCCGCTTGTGAATCAAGGCATCGGCCACCGCATTGGCCTTCTCAGGATGATAAAGAATGGTGATATCATAATACTTAAGCAACTCCAACCACCTCTGCTGTCGCAAGTTAAGATTCTTCTATTTAAGCAGATGTCGTAGACTCCGGTGATCGGTGTAGACCTCATAAGGGACACCATAGTAATAGTGCTAGAAGATCTTCAAGGCATAAACAATACCTGCTAACTCGAGGTCTAGACGCATAGGCAATCACCCTACCGTCCTACATCAACATCACATCGAGACCAATACTCGACGTATCACAACACGCTGTGTAGTACAATGAACCAATCACAACCCAATTTCATTATAGGCCATGATGGCGCCCAAATAGGCAAGCCAACACTAATCAATATAGGGGTTTCAACTTTTTTTTTTAATATGTTTTTTAAGTGAATGGCATTCCTCATTGACAAAATTATTAGAAATTTACAGCTGTAAAGTAATTAAACAAAAGCAATTGAGTGCAAATCGAAAACATAACAATAAATCCAAAATCATAAGTCTACTAGTGTGTGCCAGGACCTGGTGTCACGGGTATGCAGGCTTCTAATGGAATATACAAAAGAATAGTAGTATATTGTCTGAAAGGAAATAGACGGAGATATAAATCAATAGAGAGACTGCGGCTACTACTGAACGGCTCGGGAGGGCAGCTCACCGTTTAGTCTCGAGCTAGAAGTCAAGTGTGCGCGCATGACTGGTAACCAGATGCACCTACCTCAGATCCTGCATATCAAGTGCAGAAGTGTAGCGTGAGTACATAAACAATATGTACCCAGTAAGTATCTAGTCTAACCTCTACGAAGTAGTGACGAGGGGTCGACTTTGACATTTACTATGGGCCAAAAACATAATAAAGTGAAGTTCTAATTAAGCATGAAATATCCAATGATAATAGAGCTCAAGACAAGATGTAAGTAAGCAATCCTTCTTTCAAGTAAGAATCAAGTCATTTCCCTCATCTATTCCTTTCACCTTTCAAGTCCGTTAAAGAATATTAAATATAAAATGGGATTCCGGTATCACTACGCACGAGTCATGCCGAGGAAGTACGACCCGATCCAAATATACATAATAATATAATGTGCACTGCCGAGGGTCGAACGGTACGAACCTTATAATATATCAATAAATCTTGCCGAGGCGAACGACCCGCTCCCATGAGAGTAGCGGAAATTTACCCATGCTTGCAGAATATATTTGCGAAGCGGTTGAACATAGATTTTCTCAATTTATCGTAGTATTTCTTAATTCATCTTTAGAAAAAATAAGAAATTCAACTTGGAACTTTAAATTATTGAAACCCTCAACTCCCGCTTTAATCCGACAGCTAGTAAGCATAAACAAGCAACGATATCAACAAAGCATGGTGTAAGCAAAAATCTATCCGGACATAAGCATGAATAGTAGCTACGCACGGACTCTCATCACATCATGTGTACGTAACCCCACAAATAGAAGTACATATTGATTTAAGTTCACCTATGGGGTTAATGCCCTCTTTCAAGGTTAGAAAAGAGACTTACCTCGTCTCAAAGTCTACTTCCCGGTTCAAGAATGCGCTCACATCCTCAAGTCAGTGCCGAATCAATCCAAAACTAATCAAATAGTATACAAACTAATCAATACGTGCTCAGGAGTTCGTATTCCAACTATTGAAGAGGTTACCCAACCCTAAATGCAAGATTCTAAAAATTCACCCCTAGGCTCACGTGCCCGGATTCCGGAAATGTGCCCAGAAAGTTGTTACTTATAACATTAGGAACATAAATATATGATTTTCTCTAAGTTCCATAATGATTTTCGTGGTAAAATACCATTTTCATCAAAACCTAGCCTTTTCATCTAAACCCATGATTTCCACAAATTTTCATGTTAAAATCTACCCATAATCTATGTATTAAACTCACATTAGATAGAAATTACTTACCTTCAAAAGCTAGGTCGAAATCCCCTCCTTAAAAGCTCTCAAATTGCCCAAGAGTGAAAGAAAATGTGTTAGAAATGGCCTAAGTCCCGTATTAAATGAACCCTTCTGCCCAGTGATTTTCGCACCTGCGGTGCATTCATCGCAAGTCCGCCTTTTCCTTACCTAGCCAAGCCCCGTATCTGTGGACAAAGGGGGCTGCTACTGCGAACCCATCTGTACCTGCGACCACAGCTCTCGCACATGCGGTCACGCAGGCGCGCCAAATCTTCCGCACTTGCGGCGGCTGGGATGCCCTCACTCTTTCGCTTCTACGGCAAGAGACTTGTACCTGCGGCTGGCCAAGCGTCAGTGTGACTATGACTGAACTGGGAGATTCAACTGCTGCTCCAAACTTCCAACTTGGTCCGAGCCTCGTCTGATTAACACTCGGGCTCCCGCTGCCCCGCTCGAACATACCAACAAGTTTGGAATCACAAAACAGACTCGCTCGAACTATCGAAACGCTCGAAACAACATTAAAACTAAGAATCGCACCCCAAAACCAAATGAATCAAACTTATGAATTTCAAGTTCTTCAATTTACTCTTAATGCGCCGAAACGTACTTAAACTACTCAGATTGAAACCAAAATTTGTGTGCAAGTCTTAAATGACATTACGAAACTATTCTCGGTCTCAAAATTCCGTTTGGACCTCAATATCACCAAAACCTGCTCAAAACTAAATTTAAAGATCTTTTAAACCTTCAAAGAACCAACTTTCACTATTAGGTGCTGAAACGCTCCCGGGTCATCCAAAACCTGATCCGAACATACTCGCACCATACAAACCTATTGGAACCGTAAAATCCCGATTCTGAGGTCGTTTACTTAAAATGTTGACCGAAGTCAAACTTAGCCTTTTAAGGCCAACTTAAGCAACCAAATGTTCTGATTTCAAACCGAACCCATCCAAATCTCAAACTAACCATCCCCGCAAGTCATAAAACAGTAAAAGCACATACGGGGAGTCTTATTTAGGGGAAAGGGGTTCTAGAAAGCAAAACGACTGGTCGGGTCGTTATAGAACCAGTAGGCAATACCATCACTAGTGTGGTAGTCAAAGCAATCTTGAGCTTTTGAAAACTCTCCTCACACTCCTCGATCCACTTGAACGGAGCACCCTTCTGGGTCAACCTGGTCATAGGTGCTGCTGTAGATGAGAAACCTTCTACAAATCAACGGTAATTCCTTGACAAGCCAAGAAAACACCGAATCTCTGTAGCTAAAGACGGTCTGGGGAAACTCTGCACTGCTTCAATCTTCTTCAGACATACCATGATCCCCTCACTCGTTACTACATGACCCAAAAATACCAGTGAATCTAGCCAGAATTCACCCTTCAAAATTTTTGCATATAACTTCTTTTCTCTCAAGGTCTAGAGCACAGTCCTCAGGTGCTGCTCATGATCCTCTCGACTCCGGGAGTACACTATAATGTCATCAATAAACACAATGAAGAATGAGTCAAGATAAGGCCAAAATACATTGTGCATCAAGTGCATGAATGCTACTGGGGCATTGGTCATCCCAAAAGACATCACAAGGAACTCGTAATGACCATACCCAGTCTTGAAAGTAGTCTTCGGGATATCTAGCTTGCGAATCTTCAACTGATGATATCTTGAACGTAAGTCGATCTTAGATAATACTCTGGCATACTTAAGCTGATCAAATAGGTCATCAATACGTGGCAATGGATACATGTTCTTCACTGTAAGCTTGTTCAACTGGCGATAATCAATACACATCCACATAGACCCATCTTTCTTTACAAATAAGACTGGAGCACCCTAAGGCGACACACTCGGCTTAATGAACCCGTTATCAAGAAACTCTTGCAATTTTTCCTTTGACTCTTTCAACTCTGCTGGGGCCATACCATAGGGTGGAATAGAAATAGATTGAGTGACCGGTGACAAATCAATGCCAAAGTTGATATCTCTACAGGGCGGCATGACTGGAAGATCCTCTGGGAAAACATCTGAATAATCCCTGATTATCGAAATTGACTCGACGGTAGGCATATCAACATTAACATCCCTCACATATGCTAGATACGCATCAAACCCCTTCCCAACTATTCATTGAGCCTTAAGAAATTAAATAACCATGCTAGGAACATAATCTAAAGTACCTCTCCACTCTAACCGTGGTAGACCTAGCATAGCCAACATCACCATCTTGGCATGAAAATCAAGGATAGCGTGGTGGGGAGACAACCAGTCCATGCCAAAAATAACATTGAAATCCACCATACTGAGCAACAATAAATAATCTTTGGTCTCAAAACTACTAAGAACAATCAAATACGACCGATACACACTGTAAACAATAATATAATCACCCACAGGTGTAGACACATAGACAGCAGAACTCAGAGAATCACGAGATACACCGTAACACGGAGAAAAATAAGATAATACACAAGAATAAGTGGAGCTTGTATCAACTAAGGCTGATGCATCTCTATGACAAATTGGAATAATACTTGTGATGACAGAATCAGATGAAACTCCATGCGTCCTAGAAGGAAGGGCATAATATCTGGCATGGCTTCCCTCTCTAGGGAAAGCTCCACCTCAAGCTGGTTGTGCAGGCAGAATGGTAGCTAGAGCAGTAACCATAACCTGAGGACCCAGTGGAGCACGTGGTGCCTGAGTGGTCTGTGGAGGTGCACCCCTCCCATGTCTGGGGAGATCGCTCACCACATGAAGAATGTCAACACACTAAAAGAAGCTCTCGGGGGACGCGACTGCTATGACTAGCTCGATCATGATCGGTTAAACTGACCGTTGAAAGCACGCCTTGTAGAAGGTACACCAGACAACGGCGGTGCATAATAAGAAGCTTGGGGCCTAGGAGTGGCCGGAGTACCGTTGGCGGCTGGAAGTGCTGAATGAACTGGGCGAACCACATAGCCCCTACCATGGCGAGCTACAGCTAGAGAACGAGTACCACTATATGTGCCAGACTCTCGAGACCTCTTGGCCTCTCTCCCGTCTCTATTCCGAGTCAACATACCATCCAATCTCCTAACGATTCCGCCACCTGCTGGTGATGTCTATATTAAAATCTCGGGCCATGCTAAATCATATATTGTGGTTGAGCCCCTCAATAAATCGACGAACCCTCTCTAGAGCAGTATCAACCAAGGCTGGTGGGCACCTAGCCAAATCACTAAATCGGACCGCATACTCTGAAACTATCAGAGAACCCTGGCGCAACTGCGCAAACTCTGTGAACCATGCATTTTTTAGACTCTGCAGAACATACCCCTTAATAACATATGTAAAAATGGAGTCCAAGTGAGTGAAGTTGCCTCGGCCAGACTACCAAACTTATATGCTCGCTAGCACTGGTAGGTCGCTCCTCTAAGCTAGAACAAAGTGAAAGAAACCCCACTAAGACTCTGCAACACCCATAGTACGGAGGATAGGGTGTCACCTATCAAGAAAACTCTGGGCATCCTTTGACGCCATGCCACTGAAAGTATGAGGGTGGTGCTTCTTGTATCTCTCGAGCTTGAGCTAATCCTCCTCAGAAACTGCTGCCCTAACTGCAAGTTGAACTGAAGCTACCGCTTGCATAGGTATGACCTCTGGAACCTAGTCGACCTTGATCCTATGCTCCGGGGTACGGGTGGCGGGAGTTTGTGCACCTCTCCTCGTCTGAGATGTGGAAAGAGTAAGTGGTATCAACCCTACCTGAGCCAACGCGCAGAACATGCTCAAAAATTGGGCGAGACCCTCCGTGCAGTAACAAGCGTCTCAGGTGCCTGCCCTCCAACTAGAGCTATTGGTGGCTCATCTGTAGCAGCTAGTACGGGTGCTCCGGCTGCAGCACGTAGACGTCCTCGGCCTCTACCTCGGTCCCAACCTCACGCGGCTCTAGCAGGGGGCACGAGTGTCTGGTCATCTGATCCAGCTGTGTGTGTCTTCACTATCTGTGACATAATAGAAATACATAAGTTTAGAGTCCAAAGTCAAAATCTCTCATGATAAGGAATCAAAGAAGTGAAGATTTTCCTAACCTTTCCACAGCCTCTTGAAGATAAGCACATACATCTATGTACCGATCCGCGATACTCTACTAAACCTGCTTATGACTCATAACACCTATGAACCTAGAGATCTGATACCAACTTGTCAAGGCCCCAATTCCCCTCCATAGGATGTCGTGACGACATCTAGCCCTTACGACTAGGTAATCCTAACAAAAATGCGGAATAACCGAATAAAAGATGAAATTCCAACCTCATCATCTGAAATAAATAAAACTACGATTCAAAATAGTTACAACTTCAAAAACCCGGTAGGAATAAGTCACAAGCTCTAACAAAACTACTAAGGATCTCTATACATCAGAGTCTAATGAAAATAAGGAAAAATAACATGATAAGGATAGGGGGGACTCCGAGGTACCTTGAAGTCTCCACGTGCAACTAACTCACTAGTACACGGTACAATAAGCAGTACCAGAATCTGCACAAAAAGATGTGCAGAAGTGTAGTATGAGTACCACAACGGTACATAGTAAGTTCCAAGCCTAACCTCAGTAAAATAGTAACGCTGTCAGGTCAGGGCCCTACTGGAAATAATAGAGAACAAGACAGAAGGTATAATAATATAATGAAATGACTAGGAAGTGAACAATGAAAAATTACAGGAAGATAACAACACAACAAATATAGATAAACAACAGAGGCGCTCTCGAGGTACTGCCTCATAGACCCAAAAGTAAATACACAATAGGAGCGCACCCGAGGTACCTCCTCGTAGTCCCAAAAGTAAATATGCAACAGGGGCACTACGGAGGTACCACCTCATAGTTCCAAAAGAAAAGATGCAACAGGATGCCCCGAGGTACCGCCTCGTAGTCCCAAAAGTATATATGCAACAGGGGCACTTCTGAGGTATCGCCTCTTAGTCCCAAAAGTAAATATGCAACAGGTAACAAATAGGACAATGAAATTACATCAAGGAATCCTACAGTTTAAGACTGAATTAAAAATCAAGGAGCAGTTAATTCAACTAAACATGTTGCAAAAATTCCAAGTAAGAGATAAGACACATACACATGTGATATTAGGCTAAACATGAAGACTATGGGTGCTAGAGTAACTAAATCAAGGAATAAAAGGAACTATTTAGCACAACCGGATTTTTCAACATTTAGCCCGAGTTTGTACTCGTCACCTCGCGTACACGGCCTTCACGTATTGCAATTTTCCATAACAGTACCAAATCCTAAGGGGAATTTCTCCCACACAAGGTTAGACAAGTCACTTACCTTAAATCTCGCTCAATCAATCAATAAGAAGACCTTTTCCTTGATTTTCCAACTATGATCGACCCGAATCTAGCCAAAAGTAATTACATACTATGAATATATTTATAAGAAACTAATCTAAACAATGAAATCATGACTTTAACAATAAATTAGAAAATCGCCACAAAAGGTATTTGTTAAAGCTCACGCCGAGGCCATACAGTTGAGACAAGGAAATCAGGCCTATTCAAGTCAAGTAGAGGGATAATGGGATGCTTAGGGAATTCGTGTCGAGATTCCAAATGGAACTGATGGACCTGCCATCACTGGCAGACAATTGGGCCGTTCATGCATTTACTCAAGGGCTCAACCCCTGAAGTTCGGTTTCGTCTCAACAACTAAAGATATATTTGGTAGAGTATCTCGTTGTCACCTTGGATGATGTCCATAATAGGTATCAGACAAAGATCATAGTCGAGGACGACCAATTAGGTACCCCCTCGAGGTCAATTTATCCTAGTAGAGAAAATGACAAGTCTAAAAATGTAGCAGATCAGGAGTCGAGGCAACCCCGAGACAGATATAAGCCTTACAACTATGATAGACAGGAAAGCAGACCCAGTCACCATTCGACCAGGAATGATGGAAGAAATGATCAAGGTCCAAGCAATCAAGGGTTGGTCAAGAGAAATGGGTTTGATAGATCACCCGGAGTCAGAGATGCCTTGAGGATGTTGGAATATAACTTTAATGTAGATGCGATGGATGTATAGTGTCAGCCATCAGACACATCAAAGGGACCAAATGGACAAGGCCACTCTAGTCCAATCTGGCATAGAGGGATCACAGATTGATATGTAAATATCACGGTACTCACGAGCATAGAACCAAAAATCCTCGTTGAAGAAGTGGCTCATTTGTTCAATAATGGGAATCTTGGGGAAATCATAAGCGAGCAGGACAAAAACCATTTCAAGAACATGGACACCAATAAGCAGGTCGAGCAGGAAGAAACTTAACATGTGATTAACATGATTACTAGAGGAGTAGACGTTCCCCAAGGATCGATGATAAAACACACCAAAGTCTCCATCAGAAGAGAAAAATAAACTCGAGATTATGTTCCGAAAGGATCCATCTCATTTAGTGACGAGGATGCCGATGGCATCATCCAAACTCTCAATGATGCACTGGTAATATTTGTGCTTATAGATATTTCTCGAGTTAAGTACGTGTAATTTATCCAGGTAACTCGGCCAACATCATCTGATGGAGGGTCATGGAACAATTGGGGATGTTGGATCAGATCGTACCAGCAGTTCAAGAACTAAACGGGTTCAATATGGTGTGCAAGATAACGAAGGGTGAAATCGCCCTACCGGTCAACACAGTCGGAACCACTCAACAAGAAAAATTCTATGTAATTGAGGGGGACACAAGGCACAACGCCTTGTTTGGGAGACCATGTGTTCATATTATGAGGGAGATACCATCGACCTTGAACCAAGTGTTGGAATTTCCAAATGCAGGTGGAATCAAAAGGCGAACAATCGGCTGCAAAAGAGATGCTCGCCGTCAAAGAAGTGATCTCAGTACCCCTAATCAAGACATCAAAGTTAAGGACTGGCCGAAGAGAAAGGCACCAAATAGCAATCACAGGTCTCTTCCTCGCCCGAGCTAGAAAAATGGGGAGAACGTCCAACAGATGCGGAAGATGACTTCGGGGTCCCTGGAGCTTTTGTAGCAGTGATAAAGCCAATTCCACCAAGTCAACAATCAAAATACTAGAACAAGTCATATTATTCGAGCATTTGCTTGATAGAAAGGTATACCTGGGCAAGGGGCTAACCCTCAAGCTCAGGAAAAACCCATTGATTTTCTTAAAGCTAATGTCTATTATTTTGCATGGTCCCACTTAGATATGACATGTATCCCACCGGAGATAACAACTCGGAAATTGAGCTTCTATCCTCCTAAACACAAGAGGAGGCCACGACCTAAAGTCAAACACATATTAATCAAGGACAAGATATCTAAACTTTTAAAAATAGGTTCCATTCACGAAGTTAAATACCCGAATTGGCTAGGTAACGTAGTAGTCGTACCTAAAAAGGGAAACAAACTTAGAATGTGTGTACATTATAAGTATTTTAATACGGCATGCCCAAAGGACTCATTTTCTTTGCCCAACATCGTCTGAATGATCGATGTAACGGCAGGACACAAGACATTGAGCTTTCTTGATTCCTATTCTGGGTACAACCAAATACGGATGGACCTAGAGGACCAAGATAAAACTTCTTTTATAAATAGGTTCCGCACTTATTGTTATAACTTGATGCCATTTAGGTAATAAAATGTTTGTTCCACATATCAATGCCTAATTAACCGATTGTTCGAGGAACAAATACGGAAACCAATAGAGGTTTATATGGACAATATGTTAGTTAAGTACCTATGATCTGAGGACCGTTTGAGTCATTTGCAGGAAACCCTCAACATACTAAGGGAATAAAATATGAAGTTGAACCCAAAGAAGTGTGCCTTCGTAGTCGGCTCGGGAAAATTCCTCGGTTTCATGGGGAATAGAGATCAACCTGGATAAGATAAAGGCCATAGAATATATTAGTGTGGTCAACGACACAAAGCAGTGATAAGACTGACTGGACGAATAGCCGCATTGGCCGATTACTTTCTAGGTCATCGGATAAAAGACACCAGCTTTTCTCGTTTCTAGAGAAAAAGAGAGACTTTGCCTAGACCCTAGAGTGCCAAAAGGCTTTAGAGGAACTCAAACAATACTATCAAGACCTCCCTTACTGCACGCCCCAAAGGCGAACGAGCAGTTATACCTTTACTTAGCAGTGTACGAAATAGTGGTAAGTGGTGTCCTGGTTTGGGGAGAATAGGGTACGCAATTTCTTATATATTATGTTAGTAGAACCATAGGTGATGTCGAAATGAGGTATCATACCTAGAAAAATTGGCGCTTGCCTTTCTACGTGCATCTACAAAACTGAAACCATATTTTCAATGTCACCCAATATGTATCATGATCTCGTACCTATTACAGAATGTTATGCATAAATCCGAGCTCTCTCAGGCCGGCTACCAAAGTGGGCTATAGAGATCAACGACTACGATATTGAATACAAACCCCAAACAACTATAATGTCCCAGATATTGGCAGACTTCGTGGCCGATTTCACATAGACCATGATCCGTGAGGTCGATAAAGAATTGTTACTTGCCTGGGGGACTAGATCGAGGTCTGGACCCTATTCACGGATAGTTCCCCAAACGCGAAAGATTTCGGGTTATGTATCGTATTAAAACCCTCCATAGGTAGCATAACAAGGCAATCAATTAGAACTATGAAGTTTGCCAAAAATGAAGTCGAATATGAGGCTATGATTACAGGTCTTGAATTGACTAAAAGCTCGGGGGCTGAGGTTATCGAAGCCAAGTGCGATTACCTCCTCATTGTTAACAAGGTCAATGGAACATGCGAAGTAAAAGATGATCGAAGACAACGGGAGACAATTCATCGACAAAAAGGTCAATAAGTTCTTTGAAGATCACAAAATCAAAAACCTTTTATCGACCCCTTATCACCAAAATGTGAACGGTCAGGTGGAGTCGAACAAGACCATACTACAGAACTTGAATAAAATGTTTATCGATTCAAAACAAAGGTGGAAGCAAATTCTGTCCGAGATCTTATGGGCGTATCAAACAACCTCGAGGTCAAGTACCAGTGAACACCATTTTCTCTGGTCTACGACATAGAGGCTTTAATCCCAGTAGAAGTGGGGGAACCGAGCTTGAGGTTCCAATATGCTATGAAAACAACAAACGACGAGGCCATGACCACAATTCTAAATTTAGTAGACGAACGGAGAGAAGCTGCCCTGGTCCGGTTAGCAGCTCAAAAGCAACGGATAGGGAGATATTACAACCGAAGGGCAAACCTTCGACACTTCCAAGTCGAGGACTTAGTATTGAGAAAATTCATACTATATACCAAGAACCAAATGACGGGAAACTAGGCTTGAATTGGGAAGGACCATATAGAGTCACCGCTATAAGCGGAAAAGGCTCGTACTAGCTTGTGTCCGAAAATGGCGTACAAGTGCAAACAACTGGAATGTGGCACACTTAAAAAGGTACTACTGATGAGGTATGAATACCTAGTATTCTTTGAGGTTTATTATCCTTCGAGCTTACCCGTGCAGGTTCCCAATCAAAGTCAAGTCCAAGATTTAGGTCTGAAAGCACGTGTTGCACTCTTTTTACCTTCTATCAAGTTTTTCCCTTCTACCGGTTTTTCTCGGAATGGGTTTTACGGCTAGGTTTTTAATAATATAACATTAAGCGTGCTACTCTAGTTTTGAAGACTGGTCTAGGAGCGGGGATTCGGGACTGCTCGCATCAGATCAATAGCACTCGAGCCATCAAAATTCAGCCTCGAGTATTAGGTGACCATCACACCCTGAATCAAGAACCGAAGATCTGAGTGCGGAAATTTCAAAGACAATTTCATTCGAGATTGATAGCCAAATCTTGAATAATAGGATTTATTGTAAGGGTCAAGTGATCAAATGAATCGTTCCCATATAGTTCATTCTCGTCATGGCGGATAGTTTTTATATCTTCGATTATGTACACTACATTTGAAATAATAAAGTGAGATTCACGTTCTATGCTTCGTTGGTTCACGCTTACATGAGTAATGTTATCATTATGTCACTTAGAATAAATATTGGGTTAAAAACCTTCTAAGCCCATGAACCATAATTAACCGGGGGCATAAAACCCCAAAGGCGGTAAAGGTCCACGAGACCGTGCCCAATCATTTAAAGACCTCTAAGCCTACGGGTCGCCCCAAACCGGGGACCGCCATTTGACAATAACACTAGGAAAATTGGGCTACTAAACCCTGAGGGCACCAAGCCTACAAGGTAGGGCCTAAATACAAAAGTTTACAACTAACTTAAGGTACGAAGTCATTAGAGCTTTGACCCCGATGTAAACAACTCAGAGACTCCTGAGTTCGTAAATATAGAAAGTAAGGTCCATACACATTTTAAGTATATAAAGATCCTGATCTGATCAAATCAATCGATTTTGAATTACGACCAAGGAAACGACCACCTTCAACAATAATTAACTATGTCTGGATAAATCATTCGAATATTTTAGTTAAGACTTCGTTTCATTTTTGGAAGATCCTCTGAAGTCAAAGCTCGTTGTTTATCCCTGACCTTATTCGAGCATTGAAAGTCAAACAATTCGAGAAATGACGACATTTATACTAAGGCATCAATGATATATTAGTAATAGTGAATCGAAGACACAAGTAGTATATTCTGAGTCCTCAGCAAAAGCAAATGCGGAAAATTTACAAAAAGTAATATATAGACAAAGAGTAATTTCATATTTTCACCATAACATATTTACAACGACACAAAAAGCGGCCCGAAAGTACAAATTATACGAGTACAGAAAAACAAAAAATATAAGAAACTAAGGTATTCCCTACCTAATCTTCATCGGAGCTCAGCTTGCTATCTGACCTTTCGGGCTGATACTTTGCATTTTCATCAGCTTTGAACCTCTTGGCCTCTTCAATCTTCGCTGCTATGCTGACCCCCCGACTTGGATCTCCTTAAGAGCTTCTCTATGAGATAGCCACTTCACGTACTCGGCCTTCGTAATAATCTGGGCTTCAGATATCCCGACATCTGTCTTATATTGGGCCAACATACCCGAAAATCCAATATCGCATTCGAAGCTCCTTCCGATTTGGACTTCAGAGCAGTATACTCTTGGCCAAGAGTGTCACACTCTACAATGGCTGAGGTAAGTTGTGCCCCGAGCTCCTGGTTCAGTCGAGATCAGTTTTCGTGAATGCTTTCATGATGAAGCACCGAGGCCTGAGGTATAGAGAAAGAAAACCGTTAAAAATAGTTATGGCAAGGGCAACTCACTAAAATGAAAAGGGAAGAACATATACCAGATTCAGATCCTGATGAGCCTCATTGAAAAGGATTGTCCCAAATATCTCATACATCTTCACTTGGTGTTCTTCGGTTATCAAGGAACATAGGTAGCTGGCCACTCTGACCGGCCGGATAACATGCTTATATTCTCCGGCATCGAAAACATGAACCTCTTCTTTTGTTAGGGGTCCACACTCGGGGTGGGAAACTGCTTCTCAATCCTGAATCTTGAACTTTGACCACATGATTCTGGTTGCACGACCCTTTTCGGGATCTCTAGATAGCCAAAACCATAATAGTCTTCCAACATACCAACATTCACACCCTCGAAAATTAGTTGATGGCATCGTCCCCAGAACAGGACATTTCGATTGGCTTCTCTACGTTGGCCCGAGCTTCATTTAAAGTGGCTTCCATACATGGTGCTGAATCCTGCATATGGATGAAGGTGTCACCTTCAGAAACGGTCCTTCTCGGGATCGTAAGGGCTTCTTGCAAAGCAATGGCCACATGTTCTTCTTCGTCCCCCGAGCTAAGGAGGATTAAACCTTAAGAGCATCCCTCTCAGGGCTAGAACCTCTTGGTCGGCATCAATCGACTCGTGACCGACAAAATCCATGTGCATGTCATTCTCAGGAAAAACCTTAAGATGACGAAGAGCTTCGAAATCTGGGACCCGGGCATCGGAAGTCTTTTTGGCGCTCTTCCTGACTTTGAGAACAATCTTTTTTTCTCCTCTTGACCTCGACATGAGTATCCAATGAGTCAGGGGATCTCTTTTTCTTCTTCGTTTTCACTTCCTTCTTTGCAGCAGATTCAACAACGGGCTACAGAGAGGGGGAGGATTTGGAAGACGAGGTCGAAGACAAGGTATTAGTGGTTTCCCGAAGCTTAGTGGTCTTAGGAAAACTTGTGAATAAAGGATTTAGTTATGACAAATAACATAATAAAGAATGACAACATCAACAAAAAAAAAGCACTCACCATGGGAACGAGCCTCCCACTTTCCCTTGGAGAGCTTATGCCACTCACGTTCTGAATAGGTGAGTTGCCTGCATATGCCATTGATCCACTCCATCCAATGCGGGACCGCATTGGGGACACGGTGGACAACTGCATATCAAATGACACATGTTATGAGTATGAAAAGTAGATACAAGAAAGGACTTTGAATAACTCAAAAGGAAATAAACTTACTATTAGGGTTCCACTTCTCGGGGAACGGTATGAATTGGGGGGAATAAGGTCCCTGGTCCTTATCCGAACGAACCTACCTTATCAACCTTGTTCCCTTGTCTTCTTCTATAGAGAAAGGAGCCTTATTTTCTTGATGGGCAAGTTTGACAATCCCCCTCGAAAGATACGGGGGTTGTATACCCAGAGAAAGTGATCAACTGTGAACCGTGGCTCCTCCATGCTGTTCGCAAAATGGTGGACAAGAGTCCCGATCCTCCAAAATGACGGGTGGACTTGCCCGAGGCAAGTTTCATACCTCTTACAAAACTCGAGGACCATCGTATCAACGCGACCAAACGTGAAAGGATACATGATTCCCTTAAGTATCCTTCCACGTGTGTCGTGATATCCTCATCAAGACTGGGAATGACTATGTACTTGCCTTCCCATTTGCAGTCTCTCGAACAGCTTCGAGCGTATCCTCTGTGATGGAAAAAACATACCTCCACACTTCCTTGCCTTGATCTCCTTGTGTGGGGGCTTTCTCGACTTTGAAGTCATTATCTATGGAGCAGCTGTCGGGGATGAAATCTGAAACAGGATGTCCCGGGGTTACTACCGGAGGTAGTGCCTCGATGCCGGTGGCCGGAGAAGAAGTCGTCGGTGCAGTGTTTTAAGGTACCGATTTTAAGGTCTTCGCCATTTCTATTTGAGAATATGAATATTTAAAGACTTGATATGAAGATTTGGTATGAAGATATGAAGTTAAGGTACGAATTTTTGAAGATGAACTGTGAGGATATCATGATATGAAGAACAATTTACGGAGATTTGAAGGATGGATGAACGGATGAAGATATGAGAAATTCGAGGGTAACTTAAGAAATTTAAAGCCAGAAAGTAAAAAAGTAAAAAAAGGAAACCGGAACTTTTATAGGGAAAGAGTAGTGATTGTGAAATGCTTCGAATTCAGTAACTACTAGGGGTTTTCAACCGATGGACGCGTGTCTAAATTAAGAGCGACGTGACTGATGGGATGTTTCTATTCACTAGCTTGCTCATAATGTACGAGATAAGGAACCAGGGTCAATTAGTCACTTCTCATCGATCTTATAAAATACTCTCCGAGAAGTGATGGGGTTGTATACGGGTAAATCAGGAATAGAGTTACCCCCGATTTTCCGTTGTGGAACGAGGAACGACGTTACTTGTTACTAGCTCAAGTGAGAACAACAGTACCCATAAATCGGAACTGGGGGCGGACGAACGATACAAAGGGTCTCGGGCATGGACGAACCTGGAAAGAATCAAACTCGAGTGAGATGAAGAATCCAGGGTAAAAGAAAGATGGTTATAAGAGATAAAATGGGGAGCCAAAATATCCGTCATCAGCCGGATAGTGCGGCGTGGATCATGCTCGGTATTGGCTACATATCATGTTTTCGTGGGAGAAAGGGAAGAAAACATTTTTACCTTTTATAGACTTGTATTATGGTTAAAACTCTTCTACTATATAAAGAGGATAACCCTTCATTTTTGGCACTGTCATTGGCACACATATCAAGGCAATAAAATTTACTTTGGCTTTTAGCAATTGTTTAAGAGTTCTTTAGTTGTTCAGTCGTTTAGTTGGATCTGAGCTCTATTTCGAGGGTCGATCGAAATCGATTAGTAGCATATAAGCCTAATGCAAGGCTTAATTACTTCGCCATATTGGTTTGATCGTTTTATCTCATTCAAATCAATAATTTACTGCTTTTTTATTATCTGTATTAAATTAAACATCGTATCCTTTAAACCACGTACAAATTTTGTCCATTTTTTTGGTGAACACTAAAAAAAAACATAAATGCTTATGAACTTTTAGCAAAGCCAATTGTAGGGACTTATTGAGAACTTCATTTGTGACAAGAATAACAAATAAAGGAAACAAGGAAAGATATGGTAATTAATTTGCTTGGTGATTACATTATTTCGTGTGAAGTTGAACTTGACCAGCAACCTCTTTGATTCTGTTGAATAAAGGAAATCTGTCAATTCAACCCTTTAAGATGATGTTACTTGCTTTTGGTCGAAGTATAGATAATTCTTCTTTGCAGAAAATGCAGAACTCATAATCACTTTGGAGAAGCCGTTGTATTTGTTCTTCTTTTTAGCTAAGCAAATCTCTGCTATTTTATTGAACATCTCGTGCTTCTTTACAAAGGGTTGAGCTGCATATTCCTCCATATGCATCCACTGCGAATATTAAAAAGGGAATAAGATTGTCAAAATAAGAAATCCTTTAGCATAAATAAAGACTTACAATCTTGTTTAATAATCTTAATAAAAGCCAATCATATATTATTTCACCTACAAAATCTCCCCACTCCAAAAATTAAAACTAATTAATCTTTTTCCATGGTATAGACATATATACAGATGAATAATTAGACTACCATGTCAATTAAATATCAACAATAACAACTGTGCCTAAGTCCCATGCAAATTGGGATCGACTATATGAATGTTCACTTCTTTCTTTAAACCCAAACTCATATACACCACCATGTAAATTTGAGTTATAACTAAATCATATTAAAGATTAATTTAAGGAAAGTTCAGCCATAATTGGTAATGAGAAAGTCGCACCTGTGCTCCCTTAATTTCAGAATCTTGCTTCTGGATCTTGTAAGAGAGTGGTTTCAACATGCAAACAAAGAACAAATCGGACTTGCCGAAGAATGATTTATGGCTTTGCCTGTAATAAAATTAAATCTAAGTCTTATTGCCAAAAAGTTGATAGCTTTGATCTGGAAAAATAAAGCTCTAGTACTGGAAATGTTCCTATATATTACCTGAGTGCAAGTAAGTCTATAAATTCTGCTTCGATCTGAAAATCAAAATATAATGCCAAAAAGCTTTTTTAAAAATGAAAATATAGTTGAATACTTATATATATTGTCTTAACACCAAGCGTTAGTATTGAACTTACTCCGGTTTCTTCTTGCACTTCTCTTACAGCAGCATCACATATATCTTCTCCCTGTTGTTTGATTTTTTGAGAATTTTGTTGCAATTATTTAAAAACTAATAGGAAAGAGGATTCGGAATGGTCATTCACCTCATCAACAACACCAGTAGGCATTTTCCAAACCCCTGTGCCCTTGAATGTCCCATTTCTTTCCTGGACTACTAGTACCTGATATATTGTCATGTATTTATTAGAAATATTAATTGTTTGACAATCTGAATTTGTTTTTAAATAGTTGACATTTTAGAAACAACAGGACGCATTGCATTAATTGTGACATGTACGAGAGAGATAAATATACCTCTCCATTATCATTCATGACAAGAGCTCCAATACCAACTCTGTGAGAAGCATTGGCAGGAATAGTATGTGGAATTTCAGGAATCCAATATACAAGCATCAAATATGTTGGCTCTGCGTGGTGATACCAAAATCCTTCCTGCATTTCATGAAAAAAATAAGTAATTAACACAAATAATTCATCAATGTTAATCATATGAAACTTAATTATTTTATTTTATTTTACCTTGACTGCAGCATTAACTAGGTTGGCATGTTCTATAGGCAATTTAATCCAAACCCCCCTCTTTCCCTGCAACGAAAAATAATAAAAATATTGACTCCGTCTGTTTGAAGCACCCACTGCATCATCCAACTCGAACATTATATAAGATAAAATCCTTTTTGTGTAAGAGAAGAAACCTGTTTTCTCCATAGTGATATTGAAGCTCTAAGCATAGTAAGGAAGTGGTTAGAATCCATTGAGTCATTAATGTGGACCGTCACACCGTCATATGCATCTTCATCTGCCCCGAAAACTACTTGAGTCTTTTTCTCGACAGCTCCATTAACATTCGCCATCTCCTGAATATATAATATGAATGCTCTCTCATCTCAACAATTAAAGCTCCATATTTCTATATGTTTAAGGGGCCGGGACAAATTAAGGAATAAACCTAACGTGCATGGGCGGTTCAGAATAAAATGAATTTTACTGTAATTAACTAAAGGAAAAGTAGTGATTGGTATATATTGTTACTCTACAATCAAATCAATATTTCTGTTTTACAAAGATTGAGATGGGGAATATTACATTTTCGGTCACATAAGTTTTGACTTTTGACAATGGTGCACCCGCTTCAAATATATACATTTTAGACACAAAGAGTGTACTCATACTCTGTACCTACTAACTCATACACCACCACCACCACTACTAATAAATAATAATGGGAAAAGACCAAATATATTCATCTACTTTCGGATATTGTCTACATTTAACCTCTGTTCTGTCTGGTCAAATCTACTCCTATTGTTATACCATCCGGCTAAATTACCTCTACCATCAGCAAACTTTTAAAAACTACCCCACAGTCTGTCGGTTGACTCAAAATCTCCCAAATTATTTTAATTAAGTCACGTATTCTTCTCCTTCATCCACTATTTTTGAAATAAATGGCATTTACCTACTTTCTTAAAATAAGAGAAAGAAATATAAAAAATAATACAACGGTTATAAAACAAACTATAGTAAATTGAAGAATCTAAATTGGGTAGCTTGTCTAAATTCTAAAAGTATTTACAACATCACAACTTTAATGAATTCGTTGGACCAAAGATATGGAGACTTTGCAAGTATTAGTGATAGAAGTTGAAGTTCCTTGAAGACTTTACATTGTCAAATTCAACTTTGTTGAATTAAATGTCTACGCATTATGCACTCTTAAGTTAAACGATCGAACTCTATACTAATCAGACAATAACAAAATAAATTCGAATATACATGTAAATACACAGGATGATCAATTGCATATATATAATACACAATAAATAGACGCGTTGAATCATGCAATGTGTATATCGTTAAAAATAAATAAAATTTAAACCAATTTCAAACACATTATCACAAGAAGAGAAGTGGATGCATTGATAATTATAAATATCCATGAATAATTTGTATAGTCTAGTACCTTTTAACATTCATATCAATAGTAATTTCTTAGAATAATGGAGCATGAAGAACAACAAGTGATTTAAATAAAAGAAAATTGGAAAATTTTGGAGTACTTAACAGATCAAGGGGTAAATTTAAAGTTTGTCGATGGTAGTATAAATTTGGTCGGATAATATTAACGGAGGTTGAATGTAGATAATATCTGAAGGTATAGGAATATATTTAGCCATTTTCCCCAATAATAATAATAATAATAATAATAATAATAATAATAATAATAGTGATGATGATGATAAGAAGCATTTGATGGACATATATCTGCAAGAATGTAACTTACAAAGATTTGAAGAAAGGAGCTTGATCAAGCTAAGTATTTTTAATTTTTACAAGTAATCTGAGCCTAGAATATCAATAAACTACATTTCGTACCAAGTCTGAAACTCAATAAGCTTTATATAGGCGAATTAAATTTTCGTTCTCGCGCGCTATGACAGCGTCTACGAATTATAATAATTATCCGTTGACCACTGTTTTTCCCTAGCCAAGAAGAAAAGCAGTCAATTAGGGAAACGGTCTTAGTTGGTTAACTAATTTTACCAATCAATAATGCATTTTTTTACATTAAATGTTTGTTACTATTTTTATCGAGTTACTTATTACTTCTGTTAACTTTTTTTTTTTTGTCCGTTCCAAAAAGAATGACATCCCTCTTAATTAGGAAACAATTTGGTTTATACTTCCAATTCTATTCTTATTGAGAAGTTTTTGTAACCACGCAAATACTCTGGATCCCTTTTTGACTTGTTTAGGACCGTAAATTCAAAAAAAATTATTTTTACTTAAATTCCGTGTCCAGTCAAAAAGGTTCAGATAAATTTAAAGGAATGGAGTAATGCTTATATTGGAGATTTAATTGTAATTATTTTATAAATAACTTTATTATTTAAATACTTTTTTACATTAACTATGTGTAAAACTTGAAATTAATCTTTTAGCAATACTTAGTTGTGAACATTAATTTCCTGTTGACCCAAACGAACGAAATAGTATTCCATAGAGAATGAAGGAAGAAACAAGGCAACTCATGAGGCAAGATAACTCCAATGAGAAACTGCAAATTAACTGACACATGGGTTTTTGACTATTAAACAAACACGTTGCTCGAATGGGACACTATTTATTTCTATATATATGGAAGTTAGGGATATTGGAATTGCCTAGAATATTCCTGGCCGTGAGGTGCATGAATTTGAGAAAGCGTCAAGAAACACGAAATGAAAGTAAAGAAAGACGGCAATAAAATAAAACAATGTTCATACAATAATGGATTCATTAAAGAATGTCTTCGTTGAAGGTAAAAAATTGACAATGAGAAAGTGAACAAATAACAAATTTCTAAGTATGAAAAAAGTTTCTATATCAATTGCCAAATTTATATGTAGGACTTTGTGTTAAGAAGATGTTCGAGATAAGGGGCAAGACATCTAAAGCCCCGAGTTCAATTGACACTTATATACACTCTTCGTTTGAACATCAGTGTGCTTTTTCGTCTGTAAAGTTGTGTCCCTTAATTTGGGTTTAATTTAATGATGGTTAGTATAATACATATGAGAGTTGTTTTGAGGCTTTGGGGGTGTCAAACGAGTGTTTTTTAAAACTAGAGAATTGAAAAGAATAAAAAAGCCAGAACTTGGATCGAGGCAAATTCCAACTTCAGAGAAGTAAATGCCTTAATCTAGGAAGAATTTCATCAAGACTAACGAAAGAATGTTGTATACCGTAAAAATCGATGATACCCGATTTTACGGGCTCGAGGATATGCCTCGAGAGTGAGCCAGTATCGAAGCAAGTTCGGGCTCGAAGAACATGAAGACTAAGGGATCAAGATCAGGCTAAATCGACACCAAAGTAACAGAATCACGAGATATCCGCAATCGACCACCAATCTCGGCGAGAATCTCGGAACTGGCAGAACCATTAACGGTTATTGATATAAATTATGTATTTTACTTCCAAAATTAGAGTTATACCTTGTTTTGGGTTCCTCTACTATATAAAGAGGAACCATGTTCATTTGTAACACATTATCATACACAATTATCACATACGCATCTACTGAGAAATACAAAACACTCTGCTCTTTTACTCGCTCTTAACTCTTTGTTGTTCTTACCGTCCATTTTGTTCATATTGTTCTTATTATTCTTGTGGTACTTAACGATCTCGACACTATTCCAAGTCGAGGTCGATAACCATCACAGAGGATACGCTCGAAGCTGTTCGAGAGACTGCAAATGGGAAGGCAAGTACATAGTCATTCCCAGTCTTGACGAGGATATCACGACACACTTGGAAGGATACTTAAGGGAATCATGTATCCTTTCACGTTTGGTCGCGTTGATACGATGGTCCTCGAGTTTTGTAAGAGGTATGAAACTTGCCTCGGGCAAGTCCACCCGTCCTTTTGGAGGATCGGGACTCTTGTCCACCATTTTGCGAACAACATGGAGGAGCCACGGTTCACAGTTGATCACTTGCTCTGGGTATACAACCCCCGTATCTTTCTAGGGGGGTTGTCAAACTTGCCCGTCAAGAAAATAAGGCTCCTTTCTCTATAGAAGAAGACAGGGAACGAGGTTGATAAGGTAGGTTCATTCGGATAAGGACCAGGGACCTTATTCCTCCCAATTCATACCGTTCCCCAAGAAGTGGAACCCTAATAGTAAGTTTATTTCCTTTTGAGTTGTTCAAAGTCCTTTCTTGTATCTACTTTTCATACTCATAACATGTGTCATTTGATATGCAGTTGTCCACCGTGTCCCCAATGCGGTCCCGCATTGGATGGAGTGGATCAATGGAATATGCAGGCAACTCACCTATTCAGAACGTGAGTGGCATAAGCTCTCCAAGGGAAAGTGGGAGGCTCGTTCCATGGTGAGTGCTTTTTTTTGGTTGATGTTGTCATTCTTTATTATATTATTTGTCATAACTAAATCCTTTATTCACAGGTTTTCCTAAGACCACCAAGCTTCGGGAAACCACTAATACCCTGTCCTCGACCTCGTCTTCCAAATCCTCCCTCTCTTTGTAGCCCGTTATTGAAGTTGCTGCAAAGAAGGAAGAGAAAACGAAGAAGAAAAAGAGATCCCCTGACTCATTGGATACTCATGTCGAGGTCAAGAGGAGAAAAAAAGATTGTGCTCAGAGTCAGGAAGAGCGCCAAAAATTTTCGAGGGCGTGGATGTTGGTATGTTGGAAGACTATTATGGTTTTGGATATCTAGAGATCCTGAAAAGGGTCGTGCAACCAGAATCATGTGGTCAAAGTTCAAGATTCAGGATTGAGAAGCAGTTTCCCGCCCCGAGTGTAGACTCTTAACAAAAGAAGAGGGTCATGTTTTTGATGCCGGAGAATATAAGCATGTTATCCGGCCGGTCAAAGTGGCCAGCTACCTCTGTTCATTGATAACCGAAGAACACCAAGTGAAGATGTATGAGATATTTGGGACAATCCTTTTCAATGAGGCCCATCAGGATCTGAATCCGGTATATGTTCTTCCCTTTTCATTTTAGTGAGTTGCCCTTGCCATAACTATTTTTTAACGGTTTTCTTTCTCTATACCTCAGGCCTCGGTGCTTCATCATGAAAGCATTCACGAAAACTAATCTCGACTGAACGAGGATCTCGGGGCACAACTTACCTCAGCCATTGTAGAGTGTGACACTCTTGGCCAAGAGTATACTGCTCTGAAGTCCAAATCGGAAGGAGCTTCGAATGCGATATTGGATTTTCGGGATATGTTGGCCCAATATAAGACAGATGTCGGGATATCTAAAGCCCAGATTATTACGAAGGCCGAGTACGTGAAGTCGCTATCTCAGAGAGAAGCTCTTAAGGAGATCCAAGTCGGGGGGTCGGCATAGCAGCGAAGATTGAAGAGGCCAAGAGGTTCAAAGCTGAGGTTCAATCAAGGATCAATCTGTGTGAAAATATGTGCTACTCTCCATATTCCACAACAATCATGCAAGCCATGGTGACAAACACTTCATCTGTGGAGGAGCAGTTGGCAAACCTGACGGAAGCGATCGCCAGCTTGACCAAATGCATGCAAAATCAAGATGATAGAATTGACAAGCTAACAGACAGGGTGGGAATCTTGATGGAAGAAGAATCCACCCATGCACCAGGAAAACTGCCAGAAGTTTAAGAGATTGATCCTCCCCCAAGACAAGTTGCATCCAATAAGGCTATCCTTTTCTCGTCTGAAGGGATGATTCCAATTGATCAACTGAAGGAGTTCATCGAAGGAACTATCAAAAGAAAGTACGAAGTTGCTACCAAGTCTTCCCTTACATATGCAAAGCCGTACTCTGCAAGGATTGATATGTTGAAGATGCATGTTGGCTATCAACCTCCAAAATTTCAACAGTTTGATGGCAAAGGCAATCCAAAGCAACATGTGGCTCACTTCGTTGAGACATGCAACAATGTTGTAACTTATGGAGATTACCTCGTCAAGCAGTTTGTCCGCTCATTAAAAGGAAATGCTTTTGATTGGTACACGGACCTCGAGGCTGGATCTGTTGATAGTTGGGATCAACTAGAGCAAGAATTCCTCAATCACTTTTATAGCACGAGACGTACTGTGAGTATGATAGAACTCACAAATACTCGTCAACGGAAGAGTGAACCAGTTATCGACTTTATCAATCGTTGGAGAAATGCAAGCCTTAACTGTAAAGACATGCTTAGTGAAGCCTCTGGCATAGAGATGTGCATCCAAGGTATGCATTGGGTATTGCGTTACATATTGCAAGGCATCAAGCCTATCACATTTGAAGAACTTGCAACTCGTGCCATGACATGGAGTTGAGCATGGCCTCCGCTGGAAATGAAAGGCTGCCCATCCATGAACCTCACAAAGGGAACGACAAGCAAGAAGTCAGAAAATGGAGCAAGTTTGTACCAAGATCTGAAAATAAAGAAGCTATGAATGTTAACACATCACCCTTGAAGTTCATGATGAAGGTGAGCAAGAAGCAGAGTATGAAATCCACTTTGTTTCAAGATAAGCCAAGTGGAAAGTTGACTCTAAAAGAAATGCAGGGGAAAGAGTACTCGTTTCTGGATTCTGATGTGCCAGCTATTTTTGAAGAAATTCTCGAGTTAAATCTCATTGAGCTTCCGGAGATAAAGAGACCAAATGAAGCTGGGAAAATTGATGACCCAAATTACTGCAAATATCATCGACTTGTGAGCCACCCTCTGGAGAAGTGCTTTGTCTTCAAGGACAAAGTTATGGACTTGGCTCGTGAAAAGAATATCGTGCTTGAAGATGAGAAAGAGAGCGCAAACCAAGTTTCTATCACCTTTGGCTCATTCAGTCCGGATGAATTATGAAGTTTTAAAGAGAGTAAAGATAAAGAATTATTGGAAAACCACAAAGTTGAAGACCGTCAACCTGAAGATGATGGAGGTTGGACGTTGGTGACTCGTCGTAGGCGCCACAAAAAGATCCCATGAAAAGGATCAATGGAACAATCAACAAGGAGAATTATGGTGAAAAAACCTAGGAGATGGAATCCAGTTAAGCATTTAAAAAGAACGAAAGTGGAGGTGCACCACCCTCAAAAGCCACGACATCTAGTGACCTTGGAGGAGTTTGTACCAAGTTGGTTCCGCACGAAGATTTCCCATGGGGTTACTGATGCCTCTTGTTGCCATACTGATGAAGGGAAAGAAAAGAGTGATGACCTACCATTGGCACCATCTTCGGAAAAGCTCATCGACTCTACTCCTCAAGAAGTCAATGCTTGTGAGAAAAAAGTCACATTCACAAATGACGATATTCTGCTAGGTGACACTCTTCATAGCCGCCCATTGTACCTGGTTGGCTATATGCGTGATGAAAGGGTAAACCGAATTTTTGTTGATGGAGGATCCTCAGTGAACATTTTTCCAATTCACACTGTGAAACAACTTGGTATTCCCATGAATGAACTCTCATAAAGTCGTGTGATGATCCAAGGATTCAACCAAGGGGGCAAAGAGCCATAGGCGCGATCAGGCTGGGAATCACGATTGAAGATATGTAATCAAGTGCATGGATGCATGTGATCGATACAAAGACTTCATACAATGTCTTGATTGGAAGGCCTTGGATACATGAGAATAAGGTAGTTCTGTCTACCTACCATCAATGTTTAAAATACTACTAGAGTAAAGTCGAGAAGACGATAGTTGTCGATGATGCGCCATTCACTGAGGCAGAGTCACACTTCGCTGATGCAAAGTTCTACTTAAAGAACCACATTGTGAAGGAGCTAAAAGTTGATGATGGCATAAAAATCAAGAATGACAAGCTCATAGCTAAAAGAGCTGAGGTAACTATCGGTAAAGCCAAAGTTGTTACTGAGGAGGTACAACCCAACGTGAATAAATCTCATAGAGGGGATGCTGCATCTTATGGCAAGAAAGTAAGTCCTAAGCTCCAATACATCCCTAAAAAGAAGAAAGACGAGGGAGAATAATCTAATCTCCAAACCAACACACTAAAGGAGTTAACTCTTCCGGTGAAACGAATTGAGGCAGTAAAGTTGTCCTCGAAGCCGCTTGCAGGGTTTGTAGCTCAAAATCGTTTGCAGAATATGGCGCTCCCTACAAAGAGAACAGATGAAGGTTTTGATCCTAACGCTTATAAGCTATTTGCGAAAGCTGGATACAATACCGATGAGCCTTCAAAGTTAGAGAAGCTCCCATCAGAAGCTGCAACGAGGGAACCACATGAAGGTTTGGGATACAAGCAACCGTCACCAGTATGCATCTCCATCAGAAAGGTGAGTAGCAATCACATTACTGTAGAAAACGAATCTGCCTCTTCTAATAGGCCTTCCGTCTTTGACCGACTTGGAAAATTAACTGTGAGAACTCCCGTATTTGAGAGATTAGGTCCGTTAAAGAAGGGGAATAAGTTCCAGAGAAATTATCGAAATACAAGAACACCCACTTCACCCAAAATTCAGAAGATCTCTAAATATTTCCAAAGTTTGGTTCCTTCTAGAATGAAGAGAAAAACAAAAGTCATGGTTTCGTGTGATGAAGTACTGTGGGTGAAGCCATACACTGTGGTATACACGAAAGAACGTGATGAAGACGAAGAAAGTGTGGGTTCTTCGTATCATGTTACTGCACAAAGCGAGCATGGTGTTTTATCTCTAATGGAGGATGATGAGAAATTAGACGAAGTTTCACCGTGTTATCACATATCCTTCAACGATGGGGACCCTCAAGAAAATGAAGATGTGAAAGATGTTCCCCCGGAACTTGAAGAAGGGGTGAAGGCAACTGTCGATGCTTTAAAAGAAGTTAACCTTGGCACCGATGAAGAACCAAGACTCACCTACCTAAGTGCTTTATTAGAAGTTGATTAAGAAAGCACTTATATTGAGTTACTCAAGGAGTACAGGGATGTCTTTTCTTGGAGCTACAAAGAGATGCCTGGCTTGGACCCTAAAGTGGCAGTCCATCACCTTGCAGTCAAGAATGGCGCTCGTCCTATTAAGCAAGCTCAAAGGCGCTTTAGGCTGGACTTGGTTCCCTTGATCAAAACCGAAGTTAATAAACTCATTGAAGCTGGATTTATTCGGGAAGTAAAATACCCAACATGGGTTTCAAGTATTGTCCCTGTAAGGAGGAAGAATGGACAGATTCGAGTATGTGTTGACTTCAGGGATCTCAACAATGCATGTTCCAAAGATGAATTCCCGCTTCCTATTCCAGAGCTGATGATCGATGCTACTACTGGTTACGAGGCAATGTCTTTCATGGACGGTTCGTCGGGCTATAACCAAATTCGCATGGCACCAAAAGATGAAGAGCTTACTGCATTCCGCACCCCCAAGGGTATTTATTTCTACAATGTGATGCCTTTTGGCTTGAAGAACGCTGGTGCTACTTACCAAAGGGCTATGCAGAATATTTTCGACCATCTTCTCCACAAGAATGTCGTATGCTATGTTGACGACTTAGTGGTAAAATCAAGAAAGAAGGGCGGCCACTTGAAATACTTGAGAATGGTATTTGAGTTGCTCCGGAGGTACCAACTTAGGATGAACCCATTGAAATGTGCCTTTGGAGTTACTTTTGGAAAGTTACTTGGCTTCATTGTCCGACATCGAGGGATAAAAATTGATCAAGCCAAAGTGGATGCTATTTTGAAAATGCCTGAGCCTGGGGATATTCATGAATTGAAAAGTCTGCAAGGAAAGCTAGCATACCTTAGGAGTTTCATCTCGAACCTAGTTGGAAGGTGCCAACCATTTAGTCGCTTCATGAATAAAGGCATTCCTTTTAAGTGGGACCAAGCTTATAGCAACGCCTTCGAAAGTATCAAAGCCTACTTGATGAAGCCTCCGGTTTTAGCAGCTCCTATACCGGGAAAGCCATTGATACTATATATTGCGGCACAAGAGAGGTCTTTTGGAGCACTGTTGGCCCAAGAAAATAGTGAGGGGAAAGAAGACTCCCTTTACTACTTGAGCAGGATGATGACACCAAATGAGCTGAATTATTCGCCAATTGAAAAGTTGTGTTTGGCGCTAGTCTTCTCAATTCAAAAGTTGAAGCACTACTTTCAAGCTCATGTTGCCCGTCCTGTTTCCAAAGCAAATCCCATCAAGTTTGTGATGTCAAAACCTGTTCTTAGTGATCGACTAGCGAGATGGAATCTCCAATTTCAACAATTCGAGATTTTGTACATCCCTAAAAAGCCTGTAAAAGGAAAAGCATTGGCAGATTTCTTGGAAGATCATCCGATACATGGTGACTAGGATCTAACTGACGAATTACGTGATGAGGACGCAATGGTCATTGAAGTTCAACCTCAATGGAAGATGTACTGTGATGGTGCTGCGTATCGCGGGGGAGCTGGTGCTAGCGTAGTATTTGTCACTTCCCAAGGTGAAGTCTTTCCCTACTCATTCACCTTGACACAACTCTGTTCCAACAATGTTGCTGAGTATCAAGCATTAATACTTGGGCTTGAAATGGCCGTTGATATGAAGCAATTGCAATTGCAAGTCTTTGGTGACTCCCAGTTAGTGGTCAATCAGCTTTTGGGTAGCTACGAGGTTAAGAAGACTGAACTACGCCCATATCATGATTAAGCTAAAAAGTTAATGGGGTGGCTCGGTGATGTGACTATTTAGCATGTGCCAAGGAAAGAAAATAAGAAAGCTGATGCTTTAGCTGCCCTAGCTTCATCATTAACCCTGCTTGATCAAGCGCAAGTTACTGTCTGCCAAAAATGGGTAGTACCGCCACCAAATGATGCTGAAGGTGAAGAAAATGAACTCAAGCATCTTGTCGCTGCTTCTGAAGTTGAGAAAGAAGAATGGCGACAACCCATTATCGACTACTTATTCTATGGGATACTTCCAGAAAATCCGAGGAGAAGGACTCAAATCCGTCGTCGTGCACCTCGCTTCCTTTACTACAAAGATACTCTATACATAAGGTCATTCGAGGGAGTACTCTTTCGATGCTTAGGGGAAGAAGAAGAACTCCAAGCTTTGCAAGAGGCACATTCTGGGGTATGTGGGTCGCATCAGTCTGGACCAAAGCTCTACTTCCATATAAAAAGGATGGGATATTATTGACCAGCGATGGTAAAAGATTGCTTGGACTACGCTCGAAGATGCAAGGCTTGTCAATTACATATGAATTTTTTTCATCAACCTCCTGAAGTGTTGCACCCGACTGTTGCATCCTGGCCGTTTGATGCTTGGGGATTGGATGTTATGGGACCACTGCCAAAGTCTTCTGGTGGGCACTTATACATCTTGGCTGCAACTGACTACTTCTCGAAATGGGCCAAATTTGTTACTCTTAAGGAGGTAAAGAAGGAAAATGTTGCAAGTTTCATCCGAGTAAACATAATCTATCGATTTGGCATTCCTCATTACATAATAACAGATAATGGAAAGCCATTTGATAATCGGTTGATGAACAAGATTTGTGATCTCTTTGGCTTAAAGCAACGTAACTCTTCGATGTACAATGTTGCTGCCAATGATCTAGCTAAGGCATTCAACAAAACTCTATGCAATCTGCAGAAGAAAGTCGTCTCCAAATCCAAACGAGATTGGAATGACCGTATGGAAGAATCTCTATGGGCATATAGGACGACTCACCGCACGCCAACACAAGCAAATCTGTATTCACTCGTTTATGGAGTCGAAGTCGTCTTTCCACTTGAGCGTCAAATACCTTCATTACTACTGGCTATTTAAGAAGGGATCACTGATGAAGAAAATGCTCGACTTCGATTAGCAGAGTTAGAGGCTCTTGATGAGAAGAGGTTGGAAGCTCAACAGAGTCATGAATGCTATCAAGCTCGATTGTCTCGTGCCTTCAATAAAAGAGTTCGCCCGATATCCTTTCAAGTAGGAGATCAAGTCCTTGCCATAAGAAGACCTATTATTACTTCCCATAAACATGTAGGGAAGTTCACTTCAAAATGGGATGGGCCATATGTCGTGCAAGAAGCTTATTCAAGTGGGGCTTACAAGCTGGTTGATGTAGATGGCATAAGAATCGGCCATATCAATGGCAAGTTTTTGAAGAAGTATTATCCTTGAAGTTGCAACGCTCCTTAACGCATAATCATAAATCGCATGTTACTCCTGGACCGCGTGAGTCTAAAATATGTACGGCCCACCAAAAAAAAGTCCGCTAGGTTGAAAACCTCAAAAGAGGCAGCCTAGGCAAAATTTAGGACATTAAAAAATTCACCCATTCTTAACTACGGTATGACTTGATCCTCTTCACCGAGGTACGTAGGCAACTTAGAGTTTTATTCTGAGTTCAGTCGCATAAGTTCAAAAGATACGTAATCCCCCAATCATTGTCCGAATGAAGTACAATGGAATGTAATTCATTCAATCAGTATTCAAAAAATCGATCTGGGATACCATTCTTCTGTTAAACTATGGATACCATTTGATTTAAAGGGGGAAGGCCGCTATGGTAAATTGGTGTCTTCAATGAAATGATTAATATTTTTGGAGGTTTCCAAGCATTTTCATTGTAGTCCAGCGATCCGTTACGCCTTCACATTCGCCAAACCTTCAAGTTATTATGGTTTACCTTCATGACATTTCAAATTCAGAGAGACTTGGACCACAGATATTTTGTGAGAATGAAACTCTTGAATTTTAATTTTTGACAATTAAAAAGGTCTTACAATCTCAAGGCTCCCACACCAAGATACAAATATTTTGGTGAAGTTGCGCTAATTTGAAACTGTCGGCATATCAGGAACTAAAGTTGACTTCAAACTATTATCTGAAACTATCCTTAAGGCGTTAAGTTTTGAATTTTGGATATGTTATAGATTTGGAAGTTAATTTTCCAATGGATCAAATGGTTTGTGATTTCGACATTCCTATATCAAGATACAAATATTTTGGTGAAGTTGTGAAAATCTAAAATCGTCGACGTGACAGAATTTAAAGTTAGCTTCAAAATAATATCTAGGACGATTCTCAAAGTGTTTGATTCCAAATTTTGTATATGTCTTAGATATTGAAGTCTAATTTCCATGAAATTAAACGGCTCGTGATTTCGACATTCCTACATCGAGATACAAATATTTTGGTGAAGTTGCGCAAATCTGAAATAGTCAACGTGATAGAATTTAAAACTAGATTCAAAATAATATCTGGGATGATTCTCAAAGTTTTTGATTCCAAATTTCGGATGTCTTAGATCTTGAAGTCTAGTTTCCAGAAATCAAACGGTTCATAATTTCGACGTTCATACACCAAGAAATAACATTTTTGGTGAAACTGCACAAATCTGAAACTATCAACGTGTCGGAATTTGAAGTTAGCTTCAAAATATTATTTGGGTCGATTCTGAAGGTCTTTGATTCTATGTTTTGGATATGTTTTATATATTGAAGTCTAATTTTTGAAAAAATCAAACGTTCATTATTTGGACTCTCCCGCGACAAGATATGAATCTTTCGTGACAAGCACGTAAAGCTGAAAACTATGCGACTAAGATAAAAGTCGGACAATGTAAAGCAAAAGAGAAGCTGAAATATTTAAGCTCCCGAAGTCTCCAAGTTGAAGTCTTCAAGTCTGTCGATCTTAGAGTTGAAATCTTCAAGTCTATCGGTCTTCAAGTTGAAGTCTCCAAGTTGAAATCTTCAAGTCTGTCGGTCTTCAAGTTGAAGTCTTCACGTTCGCTACTCTTCAAGTTGAAATATTTAAGCCTTCCATGTCTCCAAGATGAAGTCATTAGCTTAGACGGTGTAATGGTCTTCGCGTCAAATAAAATGAAGTCTTTAGCTCAGACGGTGTAATGGTCCTCGCTTAAGACAAAATAAATATTTGGCCTAGACGGTGTAATGGTCTATGCCTCAGATAAAATGAAGTTAAATCTTCAAACAAGATGGATTCATTAGCTTAGATGGTGTAATGGTCCTCGCTTAAGACAAAATAAATCTTTGGCCCAGACGGTGTAATAGTTTGTGCCTCAGATAAAATATAAATCTTAAGACATAATATTTATTTGGACTAATATATCTTGAATTTAAAAGTTTCGCCAAACACCTTAAGTTTAGAAAAAGAAAAACACTTTTGACAAAAAAAAAATATTATTATCTCAGAAGAAGCTTGGTCAAACATGCTATTAGCCAGCTGTCAGGTCAATATCCACGGAGTAAGTAAATATCTGGCACGAAAATGAATCCTAAATTCGATGGGATTAAGTGCCAGGTACTATACGAGAACCACCAAGAGGACCAGGTCTCCAACAGGCAACAACCACCTAACCTAACACAGCTGCAAGTTTAACAATCATCAAAATCTTATTTTTCCGACAATAGGTTTGATGTTAGTATAGCTATATTTTACCATCAAGGCGTGTAGTGACTTTTTTCACTAACGTTTCATCACGATTGTTTTAACTTGTAACTTTATATCACAAAAATTACAAGTTGTACAACTTTGGATGTATAATGACCTTTTCATGGTCTTGGAAACTATTTTTGGTCGATCAGGACACGTGCCGTGTCATTGCCATTCAAAAGATTTGCACTTTGCTTTTATAGGTTCTTTTGGCATCGTGCACGGAGCTTAAACTCATTTTAGAATTACCATTATAAAATTTTGAAAATGGAGAAGGCAATCACATCATTATAAAAAATAAAAAATAAAAAAAAGGTCTTTCACCCTATATAAATGCTCTCCCGCTTCTGTTGGATTTTCATATCATACTCTTTTCTCTCTCTCTTTCTCTGTGCTCTGCTCTTTAATCACACAGGTACTTTTACGGACTGATTTTCTGTCTGTTCCATGCAACTTCATGTTATCATTTCTCTTAACACTTGTTGAATTTTTCGATTGGTTATTTGCTGATTAGATCTGCTAGCAAATCGAGTATAACGGCATCTTGAAATCGATAATTTTTCAGTGAATCACTTGAGCGTTTTTGAATGTGTGTTCTGTGTCATTTCTCGTCGTCATTGCTTTGAAGGAATTAAAGGAAATAGACAATTTTCAGAGTCCTTCGTTTTTTCCTTCCCCAGCTAGTTTTGGCTAACTATAGTGTCGTCATGTCTCTTTGGGACATGCAACAAAATTGGAATAATACAAAAAAGATTAGCGTGGGCTCTGTGCATGGACTATATGATTCCGGAACCTAATTGTTGTCTTTTTAGATAAAAGTTATATTAATATGTGTACAAAAAAAAGTTACATTTTTATATATAATGCCGAAATTCTTCGCGCTATACTTTAACGGTAACTTTTGCCGTTAAGGTATAGTGCAGTAAATTCATGCGCTGTACATGTTTAGCGCCGGAAATATGTGCGCTATACCGGGACGATTTGACTGCCAGGTATAGCGCATGGAATTAAAACGCTATACATGTTTAGCGCATAGAATTACCGCGCTATAACTGTTTATGGGTCCACCAATAAGTTAACTGACATAACAATAATTCAAATGTGTATAGCGCACATTAAAAGAGCGTTATACATAAAAAAATTCAGCCCCCGGGCTAACCATTTCCTATATAAAAGGTTTAGGAGTTTAGAAAATCCATTCAAAAAATATTCTAACTCCCGTTCAAACTTTTCTTCTTGTTAAATTCTCATGCATTTTTCATAATGTCTGAAGAGCGTAGAATAAGAGTTTTATTATATTGGGGGAGTGAGGTTGTGATGGAGAATAACTCTGTGAGGTACAGTTTATCTCCACAGTGTCATGTTAAATTGCCACTTACAATGGAGTACGATAAATTGATATCGTTGTTATGCAAAAAATGAGTGTGAGGAAACGTTCAGTGATACTTAAAGTAACTGGAAGATATCTGTATTTCGTCACTTCGCAATGGGTTGCTTTTTACGCGGAGTTTAACATCGACGATGATGAAACTTTGAGGGATTTTCTGAGGACTCCGGATGAATACCAGGAATCTCTTGTAATCAAAATGTTGGATATGTACGTCAAGGTCGAAAACGTTCCCAACAATGAGGTTCCGGATGAAAGAGTTTGCCTTGATTTAAACTTATCACCGCCGACGAATGAGCAGCGAGGAAATAATTTCTCTCATGCTTTACATAATTCACAAGACGAGTGGTAAACTTTAATTTCCTTTGTGTTACGATGTACATTTTTGTTGTATTGAATTTTTACTAACGCTCATATATTTCACAGGGGGTATCGGCCGAATATGAATTTTACAAGTTATGAACCCAAGCATAGTTTTGGTATGTTGGATCATGGTGGTCCATCCGGGGGTCATCACAAATATGAAAATGCCGATCATGGAATTTCATCACATTACGACTTGTAAGTGAAGTGATATAGCTATATGGAAAGTATTTATTAATTTTAGTAGCTTATTATTTTATTGGTTGTGCAGTGAAAACGAGCAAGTTGAACCACCTGTATTCACTCAATTGCCCGAAGACGACGTATTAAATCGGGATCTGGCAGATGCACAGAGTGAGGAAGAGAACNCCCCCCCTAGACGAAGAGTGTACGAGTCCCAAGTGTCGTTTCATTCAAGGGAGATTCCTTACCTTGATAACTTGCCAAGCATGCCGGATGTGGAAGCTCTCACAAGAGATTTTGATGAAATTCGGACAGCAATGTGGGATGAGTCTAGACCAACGGTGCTAGCAAAGGGCATGCTTTTTCCTGATAAAGCGTGCGTAAGCAGGGCTTGTAAAATGCACAACGTAAAAGAGTGTCGTGAGATGATGGTATGGGAGTCAAGTCCAGTGGTATACAAGGTTGTTTGCCGCAGGTGGTTTTGGCCATGTCATTGGATGTTGCGTGCGAGCAAGAAGAAGATAGGTCTGTGGAAAGTGGGTAAATACATTCCCACCTACACATTCGAAATGGACACATTCAATGGGAATCACTTCAACTTGGATATTGACTTGATTTCTCTTGTCCTTATTCCACACCTCGAAGCGTCCATAAGGTATAAAATCAAAGAGTGCATTACATCAGTCCACCAGGAATATGGCCATAACATTACCAAAAGAAAGGCATATCTCGGGCGCAAACGAGCGTTTGAAATTGTCTATGGTAACTGAGATAAGTCATTTGCAGCTCTACCCAGGTACATGGCCGCACTGCAACACTTTAACCCTGGGACGGTTGTTGAATGGAAGCTTGAGTGGAGTCCAGGAAAACCAGAATATATATTCAATTACGTGTTCTGTGCGTTTAAACCAGCAATTGATGGTTTTTTGCATTGTCGGCCCGTAATATCCATAGACGGCACTCATGTCTATGGAAAGTACGATATCAAGTTGTTGATAGTCGTGGCAGTAGATGCTAATGGACAGATATTTCCTCTAGCTTTTGATATTTGTGCCAATGAAAGCCAACAGACGTGGACGTTGTTTTTGAACCACTTGAAAGAGCACGTTGTCAAATAGCGTTCCGTTATTTGTCTAATATCTGATCGACACGATGGTATCTTAAGCTCTGTGGAGAACTTGCCTGCATGGAAAGATCCTTATGCCTACCACCGTTACTGTGTGAGGCACTTTAAGGCCAATTTCCAGAAGGCATATCCCAACAAGGTGTTGATACTCATTTTTTTCTCAAATTATTTTGGAATTTTTGCAAAATCAAGTTTTCACAATAATTGGTATTGTTCTATAATATTCCCGTATTTTTATTTTATCCAATGTCTTATTCCTAATAATTAATTATAAAATTGCATTACATATGATTTTAAAAGCATTTCTTGACTTAATATATTATTTTTGGTCCTATTAAAATTGAATTATTTCACAACTAGCCAAATTGGCACTCTTTGGCTATAATTGCAATAGCTTTGCAATTATAGCCTAATCATATGTCTTATGCTATTTTACCTAGTAATTAGTCATTTTATATTATTTTTTAAAATACTAATTAATCATCAATTTCATTTTTCTAATTATCAGTTATTTTTATAAATTAGTTATCTATTTTAATTGGGTATTTAATGAGTTAGTCACTTTTATTTAAATCCTAACCCCAATTAAAACCGGACCCCTACCCAATTAATTAACCCAATACCCAAGCCCAAACCTACACTACAATACCCGGCCCAACCCAGGACTCAATCTCGACCGTTGATCAAATCTGATCAACGGTCCAGATTAAACCTTCCAAAATTAAACCCTAACGACCTCCCCTCCGTCTCTCATTTTCACTCCTCTCACACTCTCTCTCTACCTCTCTGGTTCTCTCTAGAGACTTCTCATTTCTTCGTCTCCGATGAAGTTTGTCCCCCCTTCTCCGGCCATCTTCAGCGACCACCTTTGAACCCCAAGCCNCTCATCATCTCTGAGGCCTTCAAGGGCCCTGGGCTATGCCGACTTATGTCTAGGGTTGCTGTTTTGGATGTTCATGGTTTCTCCGGTGTGATTTTGGGCAAAATCACACAATATTTGCTACGATCTTTGAGGTTTATAACAGGTTCTTCCGTTCTATTTGGGTTACCTTTGAAACCCTAACTTCTAAACTCTCGATTTTTTCTAGATCTGTAATAGATTTGTACATATTATGAGTGATTATGATGTTTTCCTTAAAGATTTTCCGTTTTCCCTAAACAGTGCTTAATTTTCAAACTAGGGTTCATAACCCTTTTCAAAACAGTTTTCCTTTCTGATTTTTAGCATTATCTTATGATTTTCACCATGTTTATACAATTAAGATTTTTCCCTATTTGTCTGATTTATTTCGCTAAAACCCTAAGTTTTTAGTTATAATCCTAGATTCTAAGTGTGTCTTTGATAATACGTTTGTTTAATCTGTATATGTGCCTGATTCTGACTCTTCATCTCTTTTGCATGTATCATGTCTACTTTGATGATTCATACTATTGCCTACATGAAACCCTTGATTTATGTGATTTTACCCTGTGTTTGCTTGTTAGGGTTTCCGATTTTCGTCTATTGTGAGTCTATTTTGTCCGTTCTCATAAGCTTGTCCTAATTCCTCCTAGACCAATATTGTTTGCTATTTGTGAATCCCTGAATCTCTATGATTGATATTTCAATGATCTTTGTTCTCTATTGATTTTGAGTATTTCCTTAGACGTGTGATATTTTCCCTGATTAGTGATGATTTCCTGTATTTCAAACCTCACTCGAGGGTTCTCTTACTGATTTCCAGGATTACATTACCTCTTGCCTTATTTCTATGAATGATTTTGCTGTCAAATTAATTCACATATATTTTCCTTCAATAGAATTCTAAACTTGGTCTTACTTGCATACTATATACCTATACTATACTTATGCTTTACCGTTTGAAATTGACTCCTTAATTAAAGGGAGTACTTACCTTGATTATATGTTGATTGATTCCGAGTCCCCATAATTACTGACGAACTCTGATTTTTTACCTTATTTGCTACCTGCTTTCAAACTCTATATACATGCTCTTTCATTAGCACAAACACGGACACACATTGTTCAACTCTCTCTTGCTCACATACATACTCTCTGTTGTTCTTCTCTTGATTACCTGCTATTACTAGTCGGCTGCAAGCCAAGACTAGTTATTCTATTTGCCTACTCTTCAATCTGTACTTGTTATCTTCCAACTGGTATGTCTTCAATTCATGTTTAAGCTTCAAAACAATATGTTTCTTTGGGTATTTCAATTCATCCTATTCCTAGTCTGCTTTTACTTATGGTTTTGTTGTTCTACTTGCAATTAAGTGGGATGCTTTACTGCTTTAGCTCTTAATATCTTCCCCTGGCCTCAACATGTTTACTATCGCCTGCATGTTTCAACATGATTCCGCTTCACTCATGTCCTCTTTGATTCCTAGTATACTACAATTGCACTATGTGTTACCTAGTCTCCATGTAATCCTGAACACATGTTGTACTCCAAACCTTTTCAGAACCTATGTGTGACTATGTTTATTATGTGCTCTAGTACTCCCTTTATCTGGTTCTGTGTAGTTCTTGGAATGAACCCTTTGTGAAAAACTATGTCTGTGATTTTTTAGGCCCTGTACAGGTCTGTGACACTTTAGTGCTTCTCTAATATTAATTTGTATACCAATCGTTTCCTATGTATGGCCTATGTGTCCCATATCCCTGCTTACTTGTTTGTGTCTGTCTCTCTATGTGATGTGTACTGTTTGGTGCTGATTGATTGCTCCACCCTCTGTTATTTTCAAACTATTTTCCTAAACCACTCACTTACTGATATGTAAACCTATTTCAAATAAACTATTCTCATAAATGCTCTTTTAACTCAACTCTTTTCAAATTACCTCCTGCACTTCACTTTATTCTTAGACTCTTAAGTTCTGCCCCTTCAGTGTGAGAACTGCTTTGGGACCCTTGAGCTCCCTCTGAACTCTGACACATTGAGGCTGGCACTTCCACACTGAGGCTGGCACTTCCACACTGCACTTGTTCAATTCCTGGTCTAGGTGTAAGCACTGCCTGGGATCCTTGAGATCCTTAGGGAACTTTGATGCACCTAGACTCTAATTTGTCTATGGAAACTGAGGCGTATGAGGCCATTGGAGGCTTTGGGAAATCTGGGCCTAATTGAAGGCTCCCTATAGAATAGTTTCATAATTTTCTATTTCTATTTATGTAATTCATTCATTGGTCTGTAATAATTTGTAAACAACTCTTGAGGAATGGATAGTAAAAAGGGAAGGGGTAACTATGCATGCTATAGATATAAAGGGGTAAAAACCATGCTCTTAGGTTTACATTTCCTATGTGTGCAATAGAAATCATGCTCTTTAGGATTTCATAAACACCGGTTCAGCATTTCACTTCAATACTGTTATATCACTTAAAAAAATCTTGTTCAGTAATAACAATGGAAAAACTGACCTCATGTGATTCTATCTATGCATTCTGAAAACGCAATATGAATCCTGCCTTAAAACAAGAGTATTAACAAAAAAATATGCAATCACGCTTTACCATGTTACACGTAGAGATCATGTTCTAGGTAAACAACTATAAAACCTGTTACCTTTGCATATCCTGAAGGTATGTCAAACACTGAAATGTTTGTGCACTTAGATCTTGTGTAAACCTCTGATTCTGCACCATTCTGCATCTTTGTGCATTAGATACCCTTTCCTTAGGATCGTATCTCATTCGTTTAAGCACACCTAGACTAATTACTGATAAAAACAACTGCAATCAACTGGTGATAAGTCTGCATTCTGAACGCCTAGAACAACATGTTTAGGTAATACAATGTTGAACAGCTTTCGTCTAAGTAATTCTGGTAATTGGTATATACTATCTCACACCCAGGCGAGCCTTAGGTGATTAATTTATCTAAAACTGGAAATTTGCCTTCCTGTATATGCTATTCAATGCTAAAAAGGTTTCGAATCAGTTGGCAAATTGACTAGGACCCCTTTTTTGAGTAATAAAAAAATAGGCATGCATATCTGTTTATCTCCTGAACTCACTTAGACACCATGTCTTAGGATTCTGAATTTAAATATTTCCCTTAACTATGTTTTGAGTCGTGCTGTCTAATTGCATTACTTGGGGAGGTAAACTTGAGCCTTTACTTGCTTTTATATGTTCCCATTAACTGCAGTCCTATATGCTTTTGTCTGTCGCCCTAGAATTTTTACCTTTTAAACCTGAGGATCTGCCTAGTACCTCCTTCTTAGGATAGTAGTCTTAACCTCCTCCAGGACTGATAGGAAGGGACAGGTAACAACACGCGATAAGGTTCGTGACCAACACACATTTTAATTACCTTCACGGGGTGGGGAAAGGGTAGAATATGGATATGATGACCGGTGCGTTAATACCACGTGTAGCCCCTCTTTGAGGAGTGTCATACCGGGTATTGCATTGATGTGATCCATATTATCTCAAACCTAGGATATCCTTTACTTTACATGCTTAGACTGTAACTATTTTCAAAACTTAGCTCTTCTCTAATTATTTTCAAATACCTTGTATGCTTAAGACTTGAATCCCCTCTCATCTGAGCCTTTTTTTTGTTTGCTAAGTTGCACAAATTCACAAAGTTATTTGGCCGCTGACCACACTTGTGGATCCTGAGGGGTGCCTAACACCTTCCCCTTGGGATAATTTCAAGCCCTTACCCTATCTCTGGTTAACAATGTAGTTGTAAATGAACCCCTTAGGTGCCCTAACGCACCATTAAAATCGTTAGGTGGCGACTCTCAAAAAATGCAAACCTCTTCCCAAAAGGAAAAGAGTTGTCTCAACCCAAATGTCCTGAACCCGATCTCCACGAGGAAAAAAAGGGGGCGCGACACAAGGATCTGCATGATTTGATTTGGATGGCAGCAACAGACCACCAACAGCATAAATTCTAGAGGCACATGGAATCTATCAGGCAAGAAGACGAGGCAGCCTATCGTTGGTTACTGCGACATCACCCTGAAAAGTGGATTTTGCATGCGGATGGTGGCAGGCGATGGGGAATTCTGACTACAAACGTGTCAGAGTCTTTCAACAGGTTATTGAAGTCGGCAAGAGGATTGCCGGTCAAAGCCATGGTGCGGATGTCGTTTAAGGCAGATGGTAGAGAGGTTTGTTGAAAGGTCTGCAGCTGCAACGTCATTGATGGAAAGGGGTGTTGAATTTATGCCAGCGCCGATGAAGAGATTTGAGAAATACAGACGACGAGCACATTGGCATTCATTTTTGCAGTATGATAACGAAAGAAATATTTTTGAAGTTCGCACTGCTATCCATCAAAATTGGGGGAATAACGTACATATTGTAAATGAATCGACAATGTTATGCTCTTGTGGGAAATGGTCCATCTACCACATGCCTTGCTCACATGCCATCAAGTGCTTTCAAAAAGTTGGTTTAAGTATAACCAACTATGTTGATCAACAATATAGTGTTGCCAAGTACCTAAACACCTATAGTGGGCAGTTGCAACCAATGGGTGCTGAGCATTATTGGCCGCCGGAACCATTTAAAATGGTGTGTAACAAGTCCTATTTGCATCGAATATAGGTGCAGAAGAAAATGCGTATACGGAATCAAATGGAAGTTAGTGATACCGTTTATGCACGCAAATGTAGTATATGCTCGCAAATAGGACACGACCGTCAAAAATGTCCTTCGACTGGTTTGGGTGGCAATAGTAATCAAGCTCATGGTGGGTGTTCTTCTAGTATGCCCAACTATCAATGAGTTTATGTTGTAATAATTAGTTGTTTTGTTTATGTTGCAAGATTTATAAATAAAATTATGTTTGTTAATTATGTGTATATATAGCGCAGTTAAATACTATGTTATATGTGTTATCTTGTCGAACTGAAAAAGCTGCCCAACTGACATAAAGTTGTTTCGTACCCGTCAGAATATTTAACACGCAAAGTATAGCGCGGTTAAATACTTTGTTATGTGTATATATAGTGCGGTTAAATACTACGTTATGTGTGTTGCCTTGCCTATAAATAACGGGCTCATTCTAGTTATTACCTATGCTAAAAAATAACTAATAGCAAATCTTTCAAGAAAAGCAAGGTTTTTTTAACGCACAAATGTCTCAACCTCTTTATGTACTGTAACGACCTGGGCGGTCGTTTTGAGAGTTAGCACCCCGATCCCCTAATAACTGCTTCTCTCATGTCTTATTATGTTAACACAACGTGTTAGAGCGTTGAGAGGTGAAAATCGGAGTGGTTTTGGACATATAGTCCTTTAAGGTGAGTTTTAACTTTAGAAATTGGATCGTAGCTAAAGTTGTGGGAAGACGGATTCGAAATGGAATTTCGTTGACTCCGTTAGCTCCGTTGAGTGATTTCGGGGTTAGGAGCGTGTTCGGAATATGTTTTCGAGGTCGGTTGTAGATTTAGGCTTGAATTGGCGAAAGTTAGAATTTCGGCGATTTCGGCCGATAGGTGAGATTTTGATATCGGATTCGGAATGGAATTATGAAAGCGAAAGCAGGTCCATAATTTCATTTATGACCTGTGTGCAAAATTTGAGGTCATTCGGACGAGTTTAGACATGTTTCGGCGTCGAATGTGGATTTTAGAAATTCCTAAGTTCTTAGGCGTGAATCTATGCATATTTGATGATTTTGATATATGAGATGTGTTTTTAAGGCTCGACCAAGTTTGAATAAGGTATTTGGGTCAGTTGGTAACTTTGGTTGAGGTCCCGAGGGCCTCGGGGTAGTTTCGGATGCCCAACAGGTGAGATTTGAACCTTATGAGCTGCTGAACCAGACCTGTTTCTGGTGTCTCGCACCTGCGATGGTTTTTCCGCAGGTGCGGACGGCCTGGTCGTAGGTTCGGTTTTGAGTGGGGTTGGCTTGTGGTCGCAGGTGCGTCCTGGGGATCGCAGGTGCGGTACCACAGGTGCGGCCAAGTGACCGTAGGTGCGGGCCCAAGCTTCTTAAGTGATTTCCGCACCTGCGATGGAAATTCCGCAGGTGCGGTTGAGGAGCCGCAGGTGCGAAATCCTTGGGTTGTTTATTCTAAAATTGGAGGGTTTGAAATTCATAACTCCAAAATCGATTGAGAGCTCGGGAATTGGCGATTTTCAATGGGATTCGAAGAGGAGGATCATAGGTAATGTTTTCTAATCCTAATCCATTGGTGGACCATTAATCCCCATCATTTTCCTTAATCTAATCAATGAAAATGGGTGAAAAATCATGAAAATTTGATGAAACTCCCCCAACAGAAATCTGAGGATTTAGGGAGATTTTGGCATCGGATTTCGATGATTCTTGTTCTAGTGAGTTTGTGAGTGAATGGGTGTCCGGAAAATATAACTTTTACACAATTCCGAGACGTGGGCCCGAGGGGCGTTTTGGTCAAAATTCCTAATTTCGCGTATTAGCTTCGAATTAATTAGTTATTTTGATTTCTTGAAATGATTTTTACATTATGCAATCGCATTGAATAGATTTGGGCCACCCAGAGTCGGATACTCATGGCAAGAGCGTGATATCGGGTTGAGTAACGCAGTCAAGGTAAGTGGCTTGCCTAACTCTGTGTTGGGGATTTTTTCTTAAGCATTTTTAACTGATTTTCACTATAAATACCCCGTGTACGTGAGGTGAAGGGTGCATGCATGGGTTATTTTTACTGGATTTCCTTCGTTCTTTTTATGGCATACCTCATTTTCAATTCTATTATTACTGTTATTGGTTTAAACTGGGTAGCAACTTACGATTTAAACATGTCAATCGATTTACCTGATTTTCCACTCATTATTACTATTTGAACCTTGTTGAAGTATTTTACTCTATGTTTGCCTACTGTTTTTCCTAAACTATTGAATTACGCTACATCCGGTATACATCTTGCATTGCATATTTAAATTGGGACTACGGACCGAGATCTGGGAGCTTTCCCCCTGTACTGCATTGCATATTTAAATTGGGACTACGTACCGAGCTCCGGGAGCTTTTCCCCTATAATGCATAGCATATTTAAATTGGGACTACAAACCGAAATCCGGGAGCTTTTCCCCTGTACTGCATTGCATATTTAAATTAGGACTACGGGCCGAGACCAGGGAGCTTTTCCCCTGTATTGCATTGCACGATTATCTATTGAGTTACATGTTGTTCTGAGCTGAGAGTTACTTTACATTATTCTTTCTAGCTTTACTTTAAATTTCCGTTAATTATTGCTATTTATTTGCAACTGTTGAATTATAACTATTTTATTTGCAAACTCAGTAGAGCCTCAACCTGACCTCGTCACTACTTGACTGGGGTTAGGCTTGGCACTTACTGAGTACCGAATGTGGAGTACTCACACCCTTCTGCGCATGTTTTCCCATGTGCAGATCCAGGTACCAGCACCCAGTACCGCAGTTAGGAGTTCTGCAGCCTTTTGGAGACCATGAGGTATTTTTGCCGCGTCCGCAGAACCTTTCGAGTCCCCTTCCTTATCTTAGTATAGTCTTAGTACTTAGACAGAAATATTTTCCAGTTCGTTGTATTGAGCTATAGTGTACAACTTGTGATATTGTTGATATTCCGGGTTTTGGGAAGAGTAAAATTGTAAATGCCGAGCGACATAGTTTAATAGTATTGCATCTCCTTCATCTTTCTATTATTGCCTTGCTTTACATTAAAATTCCGCAAATTTTAGGCTTACTTATCTATAGACTAGGTGCCGTCACGAAACTCTGTGCAGGGAAATTTGGGTTGTGACATGTACCAAGGTGCGAGTTTGGAAAATGATGCATGATGCAAAATTGTTGGGATAATGGTGAAGTTGGACGCTGCTACTGGCACTGTGTGAACAAGTTTTATAAGGTTCCCGACGAACCTATTTGCGATTTTGAGGTATGGGTTGATGAACCCTGTTATCAAGGAATGCTACAAAGAATCTTTGCAGCATCTTCATAAATTGTGTTTACAACATCGAGAACGTGAAAGACAACATAAAAGAGAGGTTGCGGAGTTGAAGGAGAAACTGAAAGAGGTAGAAGAAGAAAAAAATAAGCTAGAAGAAAAATTTAAGTGGTTGGAGTAGAGAATAATGGGAGGCAGGGACTAGACATTGACATGTATGTGTTTAGTGTATTACTTTATCTTTATGTTTCCCGTGTCATGTATTTTTATTAGTTGTACTGAATTTTAATTATGTTATGTTGTTATGTTTGTGTTTGTGTTTGTCTTGTAGTATTAAACTAAATAAGGAACGTGGATTTAATGAATAAATGCGCGTATTATATAAACATAAAAATTGTTGTTATTATTTACATAAAATAATATTAACATCAAATACAAAAAGAAAAAAATTGAAGACGAAATAGGAGAGGGGTGGACCAGAACTCGAAAGGGAGAAATTAAAAAAATTGGGGAGGGATAAAATAAGGGGTATAGCGCGCTAATTATATACGCTATATATAGACAATATAGCGCATGAATTTACTGCGCTATACCTTAACGGCAAAAGTTACCGTTAAGGTATAGCTCGGAGAATTTCGGCGTTATATATAGAAAAGTAACCTTTTTTTTTAACATTAAGGTAACTTTTGTCCAAAAAAACAACAATTAGGTTCCGGACTTTGGACTATATGCCCAAATCAAGAAATGATTCACATTTTTAATAGAGAAAAAAAGAAAGAGACTAAGTATCATCCTTAGCCCGTTACTATAAATAACAAAAATAGAGGCAGATATGCGGTAGTTGAGGTGTTGGAATTAAGTAGTTGTAAGAAGAATTGCCTTATTTTCTGCCGCAGACAAAAACTTGGTATTTAAGTGAAGAGTAAATGGGGCACATTATTCACCAAACAGAGAGCCACGGGTCCTCAGAGATTTCTCGGTTATAAAAGATTGCCTTATTTAGCTAAAAAAGTTTCAATTTTGACCTGTAATTTCGTCCCTTTAACTTCCCCTATGCCTTTCATTGTTTCGTTTTGTTCCTACATCCTGTTGGATTTCACATCAAGTAGTTATACCCATTTGTTGAAGACAATTCATGCTTATCTTTGATTTGGTAATAATTAGTAGCAGTATTTTAGGTCATGTGTTTCTTGAATATTTGGTGGTTGTGCATTATTATTTTGAGAAAGGTAACGATTTGGTGGTTGTGCATTATTTTGTTGATAAAGAGAAATTCTGATTTGTTTTGAGTGGAAGAGACTAGCATTGACTCAGGATGGCTCCAGCAACTGCAGAATCAATCAAGCCTAGAGGTAACACACATTTTTCTTTCTGCACATTGCTTAGGAAATTTATAGGTTATTTCTTAATCTCACGGCATAATAGATGTAGCATTGTTGGGATTTCAATATGAGCCAGCACCATGATCACTATGTTTCTGTAGTTGCTAAGTGTTATCAAAACCTTGCATGTAATAAGGGGAGTACTTCATTCAGTTTCGTGTCCAAACTGTAAAGCGATTATTGGATATAACTTTAGTTTTTGCACTTATATTTCATCTATTCATTCCTAGTTGGGGCCGTCAGAGTGGAAGTGTTCTTTTGACGTTTGTTATCTTAATTAGAGACAAGTAAATCTTTTTTTTACTGCAGCTAGGAGTGGCGAACGGGCGGGTCGGGTCGGGTCGGGTCGGATATGGTTCGGGTCGAAACGGGTAATAGAAAAACGGATAAATTATCCGACCCGACCATATTTACCACGGATAATAAACGGGTTAACCGGCGGATAAAATGAGTAACCATATTATCCATTCATGACTTCACATTAGCCTCAAGCTCTTATGAATTTGTTGCCCATTGCAATAGAAGAACATTACTGAAATAATTTTTCAATAATTGTATTATCCGTATTTTACCCATTGGTTACTCATTTTTCTAATGGATAATATAGATAATTATCCATATTCGACCCGGTTTAAAAAAGTCAGTTATCCAAACTATATTGTTGGGTGAATAACTATTATTTTTAACCATCTTGTCAGGTCTAAACGCAACTACGACATTTCTTCCTGTGTTCCTATACCAAGAAACAGTGTCTTTTTCATTAAGCGTCATGCCTATTACCATTTACTTATTATTGTTCTTTTCTTTTAGAAAATTGACGCCAGAAGTTGCTGTAAATCCAGGCTTATTTTGCATTTTGCTTTCAATTTCAGGAGCACGAGGTTCCTTAAATTCTGGTTTCTCATTATTGCCTATTCTTTTGTGCTTTTTGTTGAACAGATGTTTTTGTTGTTGGTGTTTGCCCGTACTCCAATGGGGCCTTCCTTGGTGTATACGGTCGAAAAATGAGAGCTCGATTTCAGAAGCTTAATCATACCCCGAGCTCGTTTACCATAATTAGAAGTGTACCATATTAGGGTTTTCCCCTCCTGTATAAAGAGGACCCCAATCATTTTGTAAGAACATTCTCATTTATTGCAATAGAACATTTCATCCTACTTTTCTCGTTTACTGTGCTCCAACAATTGTTCTTCGGCTTTACTGTTTTTACTTTATTGTTCTTACTTATTTATTCTTGACCACCTCGAGGCCCCCGATAATATCGATCTCGAGGTCCCTACTGCTTTGACAACATTGGTTTGGTTCATCATTTCTTCGATCACTTATATTTAGTATTGTTTGTTTATTCACTAGTATTGAAATAAATCACATATCTTTAAAACCACAAATCAAATCTAATTGTTACTACTATTTTCGAGATAAACAGTTTGGCGCTCACCGTGGGGCTAAAGATATACAACAACAACAACTACCCAGTATAATCCTACCAAGTGGGGTCTGGGGAGGGTAGGATGTACACTGCTTTACCCCTGCCCTGGAAGGGTAAGGAGACTGTTTCCGATTGACCCTCGGCTAAAGAAGATGAAGGAAGCCCTGATAACAAGTGATAGCAAGACAAATAGTTAGAAAACCAAATCGGAGATAACAACATAGAATATGGAAGGAGTACCGATAACAAGTAATAGCGAGAAAGTATATTTAAACAGATAAGTCTAAGGCAACACATGAGAATATGACGAAATCCTACTAGCAAACTACTGAATTACCGAAGGTAAGTCGTAACAGAACAAGACACGCAGCTCTAGCAAACTAAGGAAAAAAGGGTACCATACTAGAACTAATACTATCGAACTCGGGAAGACAAAGGGAAACTCACGACTACCTACTAACATTCCACCCTAATCTTCCGCCTCCACACCCTTTTATCTAGGGTCATGTCCTCGGTCAGCTCAAGCTGCGTCATGTCCCGCCTGATCACTTCCCCCCAAGACTTCTTAGGTGTACCTCTACCCCTCTTCTCACCTCCCAAGGCCAATCTCTCACATCTCCTGACTGGGGCATCTGTGCTCCTCCTCTTAAGATGCCCAAACCACCTCAACCTTGCCTCACGCATCTTTACCTCCACAGGGGACACTCCCACCTTGTCCCGAATAACTTAATTCTTAATTCTATCAAATCTAGTATGCCCACACATCCATCTCAACATCCTCATTTCCGCTACTTTCATACGCTGGACATGTGACTTTTTGACTGGCCAACACTCTACCACATACAACATAGTCGGTCTGACCACTACCTTGTAGAACTTACCCTTCAATGTTAACGGCACATTCTTATCACACAAGACACCGAAAGCGAGCCTCAACGTCATCCATCCTGCGTCGATACGGTGAGTAACATCCTCATCTATCTCCCCATTCTTCTTAATTATAGATCCCAGATATTTGAAACTCTCCCTCTTGGGAATGACTTGCGTATCGAGTCTCACATCCCCGTCCGCCTCCTGGGTAACACCACTGAACTTGCACTCCAAGTATTCTGTCTTGGTCCTGCTCAACTTGAAACTCTTAGACTCCAGAGTACGTCTCCAGACCTCCATCCTCTCGTTAACGCCACATCGCGTCTCGTCAATCAGGACTTGTCATCCGCAAATAACAAGCACCAATGCACCTCCCCTTGAATATGACGCGTCAAAGAATCCATCGCCAGGGAAAACTAAAACGGGTTGAGTGTTGACCCCTGATGTAACCCCATCTCAACCGAAAAGTAGTCAGAGTCTCCTCCTGCTGTCCTCACCCGTGTCTTATCCCCATCATATATGTCCTTAAGATAATAGTGATTATTTTAGTGCTAGTTTTCTGATAACACAAGTTATTCTTCAGACTTTTTCTTGTCAAAGGTTCTTTGATTTCAAGATAAAATATGTCTAACTCAGCAAACGCACCTGTGCATGGAAATGACGACCTCGAATTCCATGGAGAAAATAATGCAACAGCTTTAGGGAACGTTATACCACCGCTTAAACATGGGGTAGCACCAGCCCCTAACCCAGTCGACGTTGGTTCACACATTGCTTTGAACGTCGACTTGGGCACTGACGTTGAAGGAAGTGTACTCGTAGGGGACCATACTGATGCCCAAAGGACATAGGCTCGAGAAGAGAGAGTAGTCAGTCTACAGGTAATTTTTGAAATGTTGCAAGCACAACAGGTCGTTATTGCTCAGTTGTAGAGTCAAAAAAGACTCCGAGAGGGACAGGATCAGAAACGACTCATCGGGTTGAGCCAACCCCCTAGAGATCAAGCAACAATGGGTCGAGAACTGACCCCACCATCATGAAAATGCTCGAGGAACTCACTAAGTGGATCGAGTCGAGAGAGAAAAGGATTGAGGACAACGATAAGAAGGTGAAAACCTACAACTCGAGGGTCGACTAGATACCGAGAGCACCTCCAATTTTGAAAGGGCTGGATTCAAAGAAGTTTGTACAAAAACCATTCCCCCCAAGTGCGGCCCCAAAGCCCATTCCGAAGAAGTTTCGGATGCCAGACATCCTGAAATACAACGGGACCACCGATCCCAACGAGCACATCACCACATACATTTGTGGTATAAAGGGAAATGATTTAAAGGACGACGAGATCGAGTATGTTCTACTGAAGAAATTTGGGGAAACTTTGTCCAAGGAGGCCATGATGTGGTACCATAACCTGCCCCCAAACTCGATAAATTCATTTGCCATGTTGTAAAGGCACATGTTGGTGCCATAAAGGTTGCAACAAGGAAGTCGGATGTATTCAAAGTCAAGCAAAGGGAGAATGAGATGTTGAGGGAGTTCGTATCCCGTTTCTAGTTGGAACGAATGGAGTTACCACCAGTCTCCGATGACTGGGCCGTACAAGCCTTCACTCAGGGGCTGAATGAACGAAGTTCGATAGCTTCGAGGCAACTGAAGCAGAACTTGATCGAGTATCCCGTCGTGACTTGGGAGGATGTGCACAACAGGTACCAGTCAAAAATTAGGGTCGAGGATGGCTAGCTGGGAGCCCCCTCGGGATCGGTGTATCCAAGCAGGTTACTAGCAAAGGAGTCGAGAGATGCAGATAAGGAGCGAAGGCCGAACAAGGAAAGATAACATCCATACATCGAAGACAGAAGGAACACTTCGAGGTGCAAAATACCTCGAAATGATCGAAGAGCAAATCGAGTTCAGAATTCCCGGGGACTCATGAGTAAGGAACACTTCGAGCATTCGGGGCTGGTGGAGGCACCCGATTATCAGAATACAACTTCAGCATCGATGCCTCAGGCATCGTCTCAGCCATTGGAAAATTTAGAGACACCAGATGGACCAAGCCCATACAGACTGACCCTTCTCAGAGGAACCCCAACTTGATGTGCAAGTATTATGATACTTATGGGCATAGGACCGAGGATTGCAGTCAGCTCAGAGAGGAGGTAGCCCGATTGTTCAACGAGGGGCACCTTCAAGAATTTCTCAGCGACCGGGCCAAGAACCACTTCCGAGAAAGAGACGCAAATAGGAAGAATGAACTGGAAGGGCCCCAACATGTCATTCACATGATCATCGGCGGAGTCGACGTCCCACAGGGACCCATATTCAAACGTACCAAAGTATCCATCACAAGGGAGAAGCAACCTCGGGACTACATGCCCGAGGACACCCTCACATTCAGCGAGGAAGACATAGAGGCCTTATCTCATCCTCACAACGATTCACTAGTAAGTTCTGTCCTTTTAAATAAAGTTCAGGTTAAATGTGTTCTCGTGGATCCGGGTAGTTCGACAAATATAATCAGGTCAAGGGTCGTGGAGCAGCTTAGGCTGCTCGACCAAATCATACCAGCATCTCGAGTCTTTAATGGATTTAACATGACGAGTGAAACAACGAAGGGAGAAATCATCCTCCCAGTCAACGTGGCCGGAACCATACAAGACACCAAGTTTCATGTCATCGAAGGTGACATGAGGTATAATGCTTTACTTGGAAGGCCATGGATCCACAGCATGAGGGCAGCGCCATCAACCCTTCATCAAATGATGAAATTCCCAACAAATGATGGCGTGAAAACAGTATATAGAGAGCAACATGCAACTAAGGAGATGTTTGCAGTACACGAATTGGCACCACTATCGACGCCCTCCACTTCGGAAAAATTGAAGGACGAGCAAGTACCCAAATAGCAATCACAGCCCATGTCCTCGGTTGAGCCCGAGGAACATTTTATCGAGGACCAGGGGGTCGAGGATGAAGAAGAAGATCTACCTACCCCTCGAGCCTTCGTCGCCCCCGAGGAGTCAGATGCAACGAAGTCCACGGTCGAGGAGCTCGAGCAGATGGTATTGATCAAGCACCTGCCGGAACAAAAGGTATACCTGGGAACAGGATTAACTCCCAAACTCAGGGAAAAACTCATTCGATTCCTTATCAATAACATTGATTGCTTTTCTTGGTCCCACTTAGATATGACAGGGATCCCACCGGAGATAACCACCCATCGACTAAGTGTCGATCCCAGATTTAAACCGGTGAAGCAAAAGAGGAGGCCTCAGTCCGAGGTAAAGCACGCATTCATCAAAGATGAGGTAACTAAACTACTCAAGATAGGATCCATTAGGGAAGTAAAATATCCCGAATGGCCAGCTAACGTAGTGGTAGTTCCTAAAAAGGGAAATACACTTAGAATGTGTGTAGACTACAAAGATATGAACAAAGCATGCCCTAAAGATTCTTTCCCACTGCCCAACATCGACCATTTGGTCGATGCTACGGCTGGCCACGAGATCCTTACTTTTCTCGATGCCTACTCCGAGTATAATCAAATTCAAATGAACCCGGAGGACCAGAAAAAACTTCGTTTATCACGAAGTATGGTACATATTGCTATAATGTAATGCCCTTCGGGCTAAAAAAAATGCAGGAGCTACATATCAATGCTTAGTTAATAAAATGTTCGAACATCAAATAAGCAAATCTATGGAATTTTATATTGATGACATGCTAGTTAAGTCCCTGCGCGCAAAGGACCATTTGACCCATTTGCAGGAAACGTTCGATATCTCAAGAAAGTATAACATGAAACTCAACCCCGAACGTGCACTTTCAGGGTCAGCTCGGGAAAGTTTCTAGGGTTCATGGTATCAAACAGGGGGATCGAGATCAACCCTGATAAAATCAAATCCATCGAGGAAATCGCTATCGTAAATCATGTGAAAGTCGTGCAACGGCTAACTAGACGGATAGCTGCCCTGGGCCGATTTATCTCGAGGTCCTCAAATCGAAGTCATCATTTCTTTTCCTTACTCAGGAAGAAGAACAACTTCACATGGACTCCGGAGTGTCAACAAGCCCTAGAAGAATTAAAACGCTATCTCTCGAGCCCACCCTTTCTTCATACTCCGAAGGAGGATGAAACACTATACTTATATTTAGTCGTGTCATAGGTGGCGGTAAGTGGCGTGTTGGTTCGAGAAGAGCAAGGTACGCAATTTCATGTCTATTATGTAAGTCGGACCCCAGGAGATGCTGAAACCAGGTACCCGCATTTCGAAAAATTAGCCCTTGCATTAATAAGCGCATCTAGAAAATTAAAACCATATTTTCAATGTCATCATATATGTGTATCGACAACATACCCACTTCGAAATATTCTGCATAAGCCCGAATTATCGGACCGATTGGCCAAATGGGCCATCAAGGGTACGATATCGAATATCAACCTCGAACAGTTATCACGTCTCAAATTTTGGCAAGCTTCGTGGCCGACTTTACGCCTGCCCTCGTACCCGAAGTAGAAAAGGAACTCTTGCTAAAAATGGATACATCATTAGGGGTGTGCTTTCAATTTATCGATTCAATTTTGACACTTATGGATAATTACTTATCAATTATCGATTTGTACATATGCTTATCATTATCGTTTCAATAAGGTTTTGATTTTTTCGATTTCGATTTATCGATTTTTGGGGCTTATCGATTCGGTTATCGATTACACCAATAAGAAAATTTGCAGGATTCCACGGAAAGTATATCACTATAAACATGCCAAACTAATACGGACAGAAAGAAGCTAAAATAAGACGAACATCGTTTATAACATAAAAATTGTGTCAACAAGCACATGCAACGAAACTAAAGTAAGGGATCAAATGTATGCCACCAACACTCCAACGGTATTAAAAAATAAAAATAAATACATCATCACGGCTAATTCTGTTTTTCATTAATTTTAACTTCATTCCCTTGAGCTTTAAATATGATCATTCCTTAAATGTGGTATCCCTTGCTGAAAGTCCTAACCTTTAAAAACCTGGAAGAAATTAAGAAAAATATTAAGAACTTTGTAATACATCACATTCTTTTACAAGTATATTATTTAAAATGGGGAACTTACATAGCAGCTAACAAACTCTATCAAACATCGTCGGTGGAAGCTTCTTTGCCAAGATTAGTAAAATCTAATAAGAATATATATTAACAAGTCAAGCAATTAATATATTATTTAACTATCTTAAGCAATACAATAAAATTAATTAAAATATACATACCTTCCTCGAGTGTCTCGAGAAAATCTAAATATTCCTCAACATTTACAGGAAGCGATTCACTTCGAAGCCAATCTTGAAGACACACTAGAGTTTCAACCAATTTAGGAGTTAATGAACTCCTAAATTGGTCAAGAATACGCCCTCCGATACTAAATGCACTTTCAGATTCGATTTATCGATAAATCGATAACAAATAATCGATTCGATTTATCGATAAACCGATTCGAATGCACACCCCTAGGTATAATTGTTAACAGCTACTAGCAGGCGGAGAGCAGAAATTTTCGTTATAAGATTGACAGAAATCCATTATACTGGTTGAGATGTCAATGCTATTCACCAGAATCATCAACCTAAACATTTGACTAATTTGCATATTAAGTCCAGAATCTCAGATCATGCTGTAGTATCAAATAAGGATAAGTTATAAGAGTACTTATAAAATAATACAAAACCATGAGAAGTGATGTACAAACACCATTTATCTTCTGTCCATGCCAGTGAAATAGAAACTGCAAGATAAGGTATTATCTTTTAGAAACTTATGCATCCAAAACAAAAGACAATCTAATGAGACCAGCAGAAGACATACAAGTATATCTGTGAATATGGCGACAGAGGCACTTGAAGTGAAACATAGAACTGAAACAACTACCAAGCCTGCAACCTTCATTTGAAAGAAATACAAAAAAACATCAAATCTCACAAGGAAATAATCTTTCACAATTTGTGTCATGAGCACTAAATTTCAACAGGCAAAAAAAGGAGAAACATTGCACTTTATTCAAGATGCCAGTTCTTAAAACTAGAGCTATAAAAGATCTCAGTACGACAAGACAGAGAAGTTTTCTGCAGTCTGCAAATCATGATTCTGATTGGCATACAGAAAATGGTAGAGAAGCACCATAAAAAGATGAGTTAGTACCTTCCGCATTTCTGATGAAGCCCTTTCAGATCTCACTTTGCTCATTTTCAAGAACAGTACCAGTCCTGCATAGCAAATGGACTTATGGTCAAAAAGACAGATTTTTAAATGGAAAACCTTCATATAAAATAATTAGAACCTATACATAAGACCTAGCTTAAAAGTTCAGCAAGTTCTTTAAAGGGAGGATTAAAATAATGTAGTTGTATAAGTTCTTAGCGCTTTCAACGGCTAAAGCTGCATTCCTGGCAATTAGTGGACCTTAAAAGGCAGAGACCGAATTACCTTATAGAAAAATACGGCGGAGCTGGAAAGGGAAAAAAGAAAATGGAATTCCCAAGGGAGTTCGCCGGAGCTGGAAAGAGAAAAAAGAAAATGGAGAGAGGGAGAAAGGTAAAAGTGACGTTGAAGAATGGGTAGAGGAAATAATAGGGTTAGCGACTTAAGGTAAAGAAAAGGGTATTATAGAATAAGGGTATATTTGTCTTTTTATATCTTATCGGTTTATCGATAAACCGATAACCGAAGAGGACAAAATCGAAATCGATAACTCGATAAGGAAAATTTCGAAATCGCAATCGATAAACCGATAACAAATAATCGATTCGATTTATCGATAAACCGATTCGAATGCACACCCCTATACATCATCGGGGGTATGGACCCTCTTCACAGACGGTGCCTTGAATGTGAAGGGGCCTGGGATCGGTATTGTTTTAAAACCGCCTACGAGCATTATCATTAGGCAATCTATCAAAACTTCTAAATTGCCTAACAATGAGGTCGAGTATGAGGCCATGATTGCAGGTCTCGAACAAGCCAAGAGCCTGGGAGCAGAGGTTATCGAAGCCAAGTGCGACTCACTTTTGGTAGTAAACCAAGTAAACGGGAGATTCGAGGTTCGAGATGATAGAATGCAAAGGTACTTAGATAAACTTCAAGTGACATTGCATCGCTTCAAGTAATGGACACTGGTCCACGTCCCTCGAGAACATAATAGCGAGGCCGATGCACTTGCAAATCTGGGGTCATCGGTTGAAGAAGATGATATTGTCCCGGGGACTGTCGTCCAACTATCGAGGTCGGTGATCGAAGAAGGCCATGCAGAAATTAATTCAACAAGTCTAACGTGGGATTGGAGGAATAAATACGTCAAATACTTGTAGCACGGGAAGCTTCCCTCGGACCCAAAAGAGTCGAGGGCCTTACGAGCCAAAGCAGCTCGATTTTCACTCGATGAAAATGGAACATTATATAGAAGAACCTTTGACGGACCACTGACAGTGTGTTTGGGACCGGGGAACACCGATTATGTACTACGAGAAATCCATGAAGGCACTTGTGGGAATCACTCTGGTGCCTATTCCTTGGTTCAAAAGGTGATCAGAGCAGGATACTACTGGGATAGCATGGAAAGAGATACTAAGGAGTTCGTTCGAAGGTGTGATAAATGTCAAAGGTTTGCACCGATGATCCATCAGCACGGTGAACAACTCTATTCGGTCCTATCCCCGTGGCAATTCATGAAATGGGGGGTGAACATCGTCGGGCCCTACCAACGGCGCCATGTAAAGCTAAATTTATTTTGTTAATCACTGACTACTTCTCAAAATGGGTAGAAGCGTAGGCCTTTAAGAAGATAAGGGAAAAGGAAGTCATTGACTTCATATGGGACCACATCGTATGTCGATTCGGGATACCTGCTGAAATAGTATGTGACAATGGGAAATAGTTCATCGGCAACAAAGTGACGAATTTCTTCGAGAATCATAAAATCAAAAGGATTCGATCAACGCCTTATCACCGATGTGCAAATGGTCAGGCCGGTTCCAAAAACAAAACCATCACCCAAAACTTAAAGAAGAGGTTAGCTGATGCGAAGGGGAAAGGGAGAGAAGTATTGCCCGAGGTGCTATGGGCATATCGAACGACGTCTAAGTCAAGAACGGGGGAGACCCCGTTTTCTTTGGTGTACGGGTCCAAGGCATTGATCCTAGTCGAGGTCGGGGAAGCTAGTGTCAGGTTTCAGCATACCACCGAAGATTCAAACCACGACTTCCCTCGAGGTACTAGATGAAAAACGTGAAGCCACATTGGTTCGAATGGCGACTCAAAAATAATGGATCGAGAGGTACTACAATAGAAGAACGAACCTTCGCTACTTCGGAGTCGGGGACTTGTTCTAAGGAAAGTCACCCTCAATACTCGAGACCCAAATGAAGGGAAGCTAGGACCTAATTGGGAAGGACCGTACCGTGTCCTCGGAGTCGTAGGCAAAGGATCCTACAAACTTAGCACAATGGAAGGCGAGCAACTACCAAACAATTGGAATATATCATTGCTCAAATGCTATTATTGCTGAGGTATGACCTTCTCCCCTTTTTCACTTGTATTTAAAACTAACTCCTTGCAGGTGTTCGATTGAAAACATCGAAGCACCCTCCAGCTCGAAGACCTTCGGTTTTAAAGCATGTGTTGCACTCTTTTTCCCTTAGATCGGGTTTTATTCCAAATGGTTTTTACCGACAAGGTTTTTAATAAGGCAACACTCATACGCTACCTAAGGAAAACTCAACAAGTATTCAAGGCTTATTTTCACTCAACCTCAAATACTGGGGGCTTCACCCTCGGAGGTTACATTTTCGAAGAAAACAATTCATGTCAAGAGGGCCTCGATAGGAAAACGATGTAATGGGCCAAACGGTCAAATGAACTGTGTCCATGTAGAGCAGTCGAGCCCTCAACGGCAAAACATGTAGGCATGTACCAATCATTCAAAGAAGCACCATCATTATATCAAAACACTTTGTGCCCCAAAGAAGTCTGCTATTTTTGCATTTATATTTCTACATGAAACGACTTAAGGGCCAAAACCTCAAATGCATCTGAATACTCGGGGACTGTCATCGACAGTCAACATGTCGAGTCATCGAAAACTCGAACCTATAAGACCTCGAAGAGGCACACTCAAACCTATAATACCTCAAAGAGGCATTCTCGAACCCATAAGACTTCAATGAGGCATACTTGAGCTCATAAGATCTCAAAGAGGCATCCCCTCGATATTAAGGACAAGGCCATCACACTCGGGGACTAAAGACTACAGCCATATAAACGACTACGATCATATGAAAAGGCTACGGCCGAAAAAATGCGGCTCGAAGATGTTCGACTTCCGCCATAAAACTAAAGGCCTTCAAATACCTCGAAATATCTGTTAAATCAGGCTATCCTCGGCAAGAGCAAATTATAAGAGGCTTCGATAAAATCAGCCCTCGAATAATGTGAAGTCTTCGATAATATCAGACTCCGAAAAAACCTCAAGAGGTATTTGATAATCGTTACATATTGATACAAACGAGGTTCAAATCAATCAAACCTTCGAAAATCGAACAAATATGAATACCAAAGATACATACTAAGGCATACAAAAATTTACACTAAGTCTTTATCCAGAAAGAAAGAAAAATTATAGCCATTTTAGAGGCCGAATTGGCCCTACTAAAAGCGCCTAAGGTCCAACCTAAAGAGCCTAAGGGTAGATATTTAAAAGCCTAAGGGCCAGTATTTAAAAAAGCTTAAAGGCCGAAGCGCAAGGGGGTCGTAGCCTTACCTTCACTTAGCACGGACCCAAAGTCTCATTGCCTCGAGCTGCCAGTAAACCTAAGGGTTTACTTTACCCCAAATCGGAATCGATGCTCATCCAATTATCAAAGGTGATACCATCTAAAGCCAAGCAAACTGGAAGAAAAATTGAAGAAAACTCCTTTCTTTTTTCATATATACAAAAGGTATTACAAAAGAGTCCTACAAAAAGATTACAAGGAGATAGAGAAAATCCTATCTACACCAGAGGAGCATCCCCCCCCCCCCCCCCCCCCCCCCCCCCCCCCCCCCCCCCCCGCGCTCCCTCAAATAATCCCCT